>PVKU01013737.1:0-27151 GCA_004027475.1 Anoura caudifer
CTCCTTGAACTTGACCTTATCTGAGAAGCACTTTATCTTCCCTTCCATTCTAAAGGACAGCTTTGCTGGATAGAGCAATCTTGGATGTAGGTCCTTGACTTTCATGACTTGGAATACTTCTTTCCAGCCCCTTCTTGCCTGGAAGGTCTCTTTTGAGAAATCAGCTGACAGTCTGATGGGAACTCCTTTGTAGGTGACTCTGCCTTTATCCCTTGCTGCTTCTAGAACTCTCTCCTTCATTTTAATCTTGGGTAATGTAATTATGATGTGCCTTGGTGTGTTCCTCCTTGGGTCCACCTTCTTTGGGACTCTCTGAGCTTCCTGGACTTCCTGGAAGTCTATTTCCTTTGCCAGATTGGGGAAGTTCTTTATTATTTGTTCAAATAAGTTTACCACTTGTTGCTCTTCCTCTTCCCCTCTGGTACCCCTATAATTTGGATGTTGGGATATTTCAAGATGTCCTGGAGGTTCCTAAGCCTCTCCTCATTTTTTGAATTCTTGTTTCTTCCTTCTTTTCTGTTTGGTTGTTTCTTTCTTCTTTCTGGTCCACTCCATTGATTTGAGTCCCAGTTTTCCTCCCATCACTATTGGTTCCCTGTGCATTTTTCTTCATTCCACTTATTGTAGCCTCCATTTGTTCCTCTAATTTGTGACCAAAATCAACCAATTCTGTGAGCTTCCTAATCACCAGAGCTTTGAACTGTGCTTCTGATAGATTGGCTACCAGTGCTATGAGCTCTGCATCTGATAGGTTGACCACCTCCTGGTCACTCAGATGAATTAGCTCCGTGGCCCTGGTCCGTTCTCCCTTTTGAGCCATCCTTGTTTTTTGTTTGTTTGTTTGTTTGTTTGTTTGTTTTTGTCTGGTTGCGGCTGTTGTGTAGTGAAGGGCAAAGCTTAGGTGTTCACTTAGTCCAGTCGCTGGGTTGTGATGCTGGATTTGGGGAGGGGTCCAAGAGGGAACAATGGCGCTTGCTCCACTCTCTGCCAGATTTCAGTCACTTCTGCCACTTCCCCCAGCAAACTGGACCCCTCTGGTGCTGATTCCTAGGTGGGTGGGTGTGTGCATGCTCCAGGACCCAGTGGGTCCCCCCAACAAACTCTCTTGTGAGGCTGGGACTCCCTCCCAGCACCTCAGCCCCTACAAGTATTTTCAATGGGTGCTTTTAGGCTTCACTTCCTGGCACTGGGGCCCTGTGTCACTCAGTCTGACTTGCTGCCCGTTTTTGCCTGGTTTATCTGTGCACGAATCTGTGTCCGCAGTCTGCTTGGCCACCTGTGTGCCTGGAGTGACTGTGCACCTGGGACCACCACCGGCTTATCTCGCTGTGATCTGACTCTGCCAGCTGCTGACCCCACCCCTCTTACCAGTCTGGGTGAATCGTTGTTGTCGGACTCCAGCACAATTCAATTTTCTCTCTGTCCTGGTTGGGTTTTCCTTTTTTGGGGGGTTCTATATTTTTGTTGTCCTTAATCTTGGTTGTGAGAGGAGGCACAGCGTGTCCAGTTACTCCTCCATCTTGGCTGGAAGTCTCCAGAAGTTCTTACTTTTTTGCTTTCTTAATATAGAAATGTCATTTACCTAAAAAATGACTGCCTTAGCTGTGAATGGTTGGCATAATTTTTTTTATTTTTTAAAAAGAATTTTATGTGCAAAGTTAATTTTCTATAAGTTAATTTAAGAAAAATTGCTATCTTCAGACTGAATGGTATATTAGTCAATGTATTCAGATCTTCACTTACATGTAGGCAAAATTTTATACTTTAAAAATTATGGAAGGAGAGTCTACACATTTTTTTGTCAAAGGAATTCTTAGATATTTGGTGTTTTTGTTATATTTTATGCATTTTTAAAAGATTATATTTATTTATTTATTTTTAGAGAGGTGAAGGGAGGGAGAAAGAGAGGAAGAGAAACTTCATTGTGTGGCTGCCTCTTGAGCGCCCCCTACTGGGAAACTGGCTGGCAACCCAGGCATGTGCCTTGACTGGGAATGAAACCAGTGACCCTTTGGTTCACAGTCTGGTGTTCAATCCACTGAGCCTATGCATGTGTTTAAATCTATTTACAGGTATAACAACAGTCTAATTCTAGTGTTTTTGTTTTATTTATTTTGTAATGATCCTACAGTTCACCCAGAATAATGAACAGGTACAGTAGCTAAGAAAAACATGAATAGACTTATGTCCTAGAAGATATTAAACACACAACAAAGGTGTAATAAATAGGTAATAAAAGAATGGACCGATCATTGGACAGTTTAGATCAGGAGTACAACCATATATAATGCATTTATTTAAACATGATAGCATCTGATATGGAGGCACCAAAACTGGAGGAAGAATTTTCACAACAGGCACTGAAGTAACTGGTTAGTGATTTGGAACAAATCAATATAGATTCTTAACTTTCACTAGATGGATTAAAGAATTAAATGGGAGGAAACCTAAGCCATAAGAAACTAAGGTCAAATTCTGGTGAATATTATAACTGTATGAGAAATTAATTTGTAGGTCTAAGAAAAATTGCAACAGTTCATTAACATAAAAAAAAATTTAAATTTCTACCCTAGCTGGGTGGCTCAGCTGGTTGGAGCACTGTCCCATATACCTAAAGGTTGCAGGTTTGATTCCCAGTCAGGGCACATACTTAGGATGCAGGTTCAATACCAGGTCAGGGTGCATAGGAGAGGCAACTGATCAATGTTTCTCTCTCATATTGATGTTTCTCTTTCTCTCTCTTTTCCTCTATTTCTAAAGTCAATAAACATATCCTCGGGTGAGGATTAAAAATTTTTTAAAACTTCTGAACATCAAAAAAGGGCAAACAATAAAAAAGTATGATTAGCTATAATTATGACTTTTGAAATACCAACTGTCTCCTCATTCCCACAGTGAGAATGGGAATAGAGGTGAGGGTTTGCTTGATAGCTGCTTCAGTGTGGAGTATAATAAAATACTTCATTCCTGTCAACTAGGGCTTTGAAAATTCATTGCCCAGAGTTCATTTCTGCAAAGTGTGCAAAATAATAGCAGATATCATTTATTGAGTACTTATTATATGGTAAGTGCTCTGTAGACACTGAGTCATTTGATCACAAGATAGGTATCATTACCCAATCTGGCAATAAGCTAGGGAGATACATGCACAGTTGAGCTGCATGATGATGGATAAATGTCAGGTAAATTAGGCACTAAGTGTCCAGGACTGATCACTAGCCCTGGTTCCTTAGTTTGGCTAGGGTATTAAGACTGTATTGCCATCCAATTATAATTCCTAATGAGTCCTACTCCCCACTCCCCTAAGGAGGTGGAGTGTGCATCAGGGAGGTGGAGTGTGCATCTAGGGAGGTGGAGTGTGCATCAGGAGGCTGGAAGAGGTGACAATAGGTCCTGTCACGGTGCTACAGAACGGGTGGGGTTAGGACACACAGTGCCATATATCTGCAGAAGGATGACCAAATTACTTTTTGTTGTGGCTGCTTAACTAACTACTAGTGTCAAAATATTGTCATCTGTGGATGAGATCCAAGGAACATTAAAGGTGGTAAAAAAAAAAATTAAACGGGCAAGGAACAGTGATTGCATCAATCAAAGGAGAACCCAATAATTTTAAAGACCATCTGTTGTTTCAGGGTAGATCCTATAGACAGGAACAGAGGGCTGATTTCAAAATACATAACTTACTTTCTAACAAGGTAAGATTTGTTCATACATGGTTCTACTGCTTCTGTGTACAAGCTTTTTCTACTTGTTCAGAAGACAGCTTCAATTCTATTATTGAAACTCATACAGAAGTCTGCTAGAATCAGACTAGATTATTTGGAAGACCTACAGAGGAAAGCTCATTCTTTCTGTAAGTGCACAGTCAGTGGTAATGCTTCCAGTTACCCTACTGCGCAACTCAGATGGGGAGCCAGTGCAATCCAGGTGAGTACAGGGTGAAACTGAGTTGACAGCAGATGTGGCTGAAGTTCAGGCTGAATCCTCTTTGGGGTGTGATTGGTCTTTCTTCAGAAAGCTGTCCCTCCTTCTTGGAACCATATAGAAAAGAACTATGGGGCTACTTGAAACCCCCAGGTGACCTGAGATTTCATTCTTCTTTTACAGTACAAATTCCTTCTCCAGACTCACTTTCTGAGCAGATACAGACTTTTTATATTCTCAGTACAACCTGTTAATGCATCCCGACTACCTCAGTTCCATTTTGAGAACTTTAGATACTATCAGCAATGCCCTTGGAGCTCACAGACGTATCACAGAGTAAACTGACTTCCTGGACTCTCTAAAAACAGGGCAGTGGTTCCCACCTGAAGGCAGTGTGATCTGGGACCTGTCCCACCTCAAACCCTCCAGAAAGGGTAGTTTCAATTACAGTTTGCATTCAATATTATTGTGTTTTCAATTCAGGTATACAGCATAGTGGTTGGACAATCATATGCTTTACAAAGTGATCCCCCTAATATTCAAGTACCCACCTGGCACCATACATAGTTATTATAATATTATTGACTATATTTCCTATGCTGTACTCTACACTCTCGTAATTATTTTGTAATTACCAATTTGTACTTCTTAAACCCTTTACATTTTTTTACCCAGCATCAGAGAACATTTTAGATCCAGGCACAGAGAATCAGCTGTGGAGTCAGCTCTGGATTCAGGACCTAGATGTGCCAGTTATAACAAGTTGTGTGAACCTAGGATAAATTTCTTGCCCTCTGAATCAGGGATTAGTGTGGTCTGTACCTTTCAGGAATGTTGTGAGGATTAAAGGAGAGATTGTTTGCAAAGTGCTTATTCTGTTACCTCTCAGTAAACACACAGTGAACAGTCATCATCATGACACCCTTTGCCCCCATTTGAGACCAGAGCAACTGGGTTTAAGTATTGAGCTCCTTATTCTGAAAAGAAGTTTCACCTCCAAGCAGTCTTGGTGAAAAACTCAAGTTGAAATTACTCCTCCTAAACACAACCTCTTCCCTCCTTCCCCCCAATTCTCCACACAGCAACAGTCCTTCATTTCAGCCTCCATATTGGCATTTGCCTTCCAGGTACAGGTTGTCCACTAAAATCCAGAATGGGGGTAGGGGGTGGGGGGTGGTGAAGATCTTTGCAAGTTCTAGGCCCAGGAGTGTCTAGTTGCAAATGGTTATAGCATCATGGTTAGGACTAAGCATGGACATTTGAACTGAGATCTGAATTGGAATCACTTCCCTCACTTCCCCTTTTACTACTTAGTCTTTAAGTGAACATGGTCAATAACCACTTTGAACCTGCTTTCTTATTTATACAAAGAGGATACCTAATTAAGTGGTTGAAAGCATTAAATGAGATAATATTTATATCTAAAGTTCTCAGTACAGTAGCTGACAAAGAGTAGAAGCTCAATTCATCACTACTGAGTCCAATAAAAAAAAAAAAAAAAAACACTGGGTAAAAACTGCAGTCTTTCGGTGCATTGATACTAGCATGTTAAAACTGTAATCAAAAGATAAGCTCTCCAAACAAACATTGGTGAATGTATATTCTGCTTAATAAGGTAAACATTTCAACAGGCTTATGAAGCTATGCTCGCAGTTTACATACTTTGCCTGTTCGGACTTCTAACCTTTTTTCATAGGAATTATGGTGCTAGCCAGACGAGATGCACAGGCTCAAAATTAGTAATTTTTATACCAAATGAGCTTTCTCTAGGAAGGAGGAGGCCAGGGAAGAACCAACTTTTTGATAACCTGTAGAATATTACTATGATGTGGGAACAATTGTGAGAAACTCAAAATAAGGTGACTCTCAAACTCGGAGGACTAGTGGAAACTTCCCAGAAGATACATAAGTTCAAAACCTCAAAGGGAACCAATTAGAATTAAACAAAATCGCGCCAGATTGCAAACCCAGAGTATTCAGCCAATGGAGAAACGGGGAGGGGCCAATTGCGCACGGGATACAACTACCCGCTTTGCGCCACCGCTGCGTGCCTGCTAACGGTCGGACACCCGTCCGCGCAAGGTTGTAAATAAACGCCTCGCTTTCGCTGAGCTCCAAGCCTCTGAGTCCTTTGTTTGCGGAGCGGGTAAGCGCGTTTCTCACATTATCAACCCGCTTTTTTAACAAAGTGGGGAAACAGACCTAGGACAAAAGTGGGTGAAGGAAGCAATAACTGTCGGAGGCAGAATTTGATCGCAGGTCTGAGGCCGCCCATCATTTACTCAAGAGCATTCCTCCTAAAATAGGGTTCTCAGGAAGCCATTGTTCAACTACAGAAGAGCATTTACTGCCATTCGACGGGAATAAGGATTTTAGTCAGTTATGAGAATTGTGAAATTTGGTTGTCCTCTCGCTTTTCCAGCGGTGGTTAAAAAAAAAAAAAAGAAAATGCCATATCCACTCCATTACAGTGACTACTCAGTCTGCCCGCTTGAAACACTCCAGGTAAATTAATTTTTGAGTTGTGATTCATCTTCCCTTTCCTGTTTTGATGGAACACGAAGACTGAACCATTCTTGTCAATGAAAAACTCGAGTTCCCACCCCGCAAATTCGCGCCGTAATGACACTCTAATTGGCTGACGCGCAGGTGGGATTTCCTGTCGCCATTTTAAGGAAACAAATCTCCTGCAAGAAGTGCCCAGTCAGTTAAAAAGGGCTGAAACAAAGAATATGCAAAAGGGAGAAACGGGCCCTCTGCATCCCGGTCCCGTGTCCGCACCGCCCTCAGGTTCGGAGCGTCCGGGCTCGGCTGACCCCGACGCGCCCAGCCGGCCGGCCGGAGTCACGTGGGGTGCCCAGGCCAAGGACCTGCAGGCCTCTTCGCGCCCAGGCGGATGCGCGCTCCAGGCTCAGCAAATTCTTCGCGCCCAGTCACACCCAGGCCCCAAAACAAAGATCCACAGCTCAGGTCTCTGGGGAGGGCCGACAAGGGCTGCAGCTGCAGGTTCTGTCAGACGGGAGGCCCCTCCCACTGCGGGTTAGAGACAAAGGCTTCTGAAGATGCCCTAGCGCCCCGCTGCCCGCATTACTTCGGTCCCCTTCACGCCAATCTAGGCGACCTCGGTGCTGTCCCCGGGGATAACACACCGCTGCGTCGCTGACCGCAGCTCCTGAAGGCGCTGACAGCTAGGGCCGGCCACTCCCGCGGCCATCCTCGCTCGGCGCCCTTCCCACAATGCAACATCCCTCTCCCCCGCGGCCTGGCCGGACACCGGCGTACCCCAAAATGCGCCTCCCCGTGAGGGAACAGCCCTCCTTTCTTCCGCCTGCGCCCTCCTAGCTGCACCACTTCCATCCCCAAGGCTCCAGCCGTAGCAGCAGCCGGGTTCTGGGCTCGCTGCGGGACCCAGGAGGGCGTGGGGCAGGTGTCCAAGCTCCGCGCAGCCTCCGCTCCCGCCCGCCACAGTCAGTGTGCCGGGCACACGCAACCCCCGCAAACCCCGCAACCCCTCCCTCACCCCTTCCCCGATGTTCAGTCTCCGCCAGCCGCTGTGGCTGCATCCTCTGCGTGCCGCGAGAGGGAGGCAGCAGGCGCGGCCGCCAGTAGAAACACCGTGTGACGGCGCTGCTCGGTGACACACAGTTATGGTTGAAGAGCGGACGCGTGGCTGAGGAGGTGACTGCGCTCGGGACGTGGAGGGATGGCTTGACTTTTCTCGTTAAACCATCACAAGCCATGGATGCGCACGGGCGACGCGCCCCCCCAGTAAGAGAAAGACCACGATTCGAGACCCTCGGCGCCCTAGCGTGTCGCAGTAAGTGCGAGGTTGGCGGGCAGAGTGTGGGTGGGGGGAGAGGGGGGTGACTCTGATGCAATCCGCCCCAAAGGAGGAGGAGAGACAGTGGAGCGCGGGCTGGGGCGGCCACGCCACTCTGCCTGAAGGTCGCCGGTAACCTCCGCCCTTCACTTTACTCAGAATTCTGCCGCGCCAGGCCAAGCTCCCCTCCACCCCCACCCCCAGCCCTAGCAGACGGAGGACACGTTTTACCGGCTGAGGCAGCCAGACCTTGGCACAAAGGACATCTCACGGCCAGTGGAAAAATCTGGAAGGGCGGACACCTTGACGGCTCTCTCCTTTTGACATTTTTCCCTTTATTCCCCGAGGTAGGGTGATTTTCCTGACTCGGGAGAGCTGAGGGAGCGGCGGCGGGAGGAAGGGATGCCGGAGATGTGCTAGGAGGCGGCGGGAACGCAGAAGTCATCAGGGCGGGCATGAAAGGAAGGAGTGCGCGGCTGTGCCCGACGCGGTGGGATTTTCCTTTCGGGAAAGGAAAAGTCCGGGTCCCCTGTTGTTCCGAATGCACGCGGTAGCGTCCGGAGAGGCAGAGGCCCCTAGTTTCACCTTCGCGTCGGCTGTGGCTTACTTTTTGGTTCTGTTTTCAGAGTGGCAGCGTGTGGCACCCACTCTGGTTAAATATACAAGGGTTGGGGACCGCGTGGGTCTGCAGGCAGAGCTCAGCCGGCGTGAGGGCGCGACTGCGTACCCGAGGAGAGTTTGCATCCTGGGCTCTTGGGGTAGTTTCCTGAGTCCCTAGGGCCCAAAGGAGAGGTCATGATGCCCCGGGGGTGTGAGTGCGGTCGGCTGGGTCTCGGCTGGGTCTGGACTGGGTCTCGACTGGCTGCGTAGCGCGAGTAAACCCGGGCACGTTTGGCACCCCGATCTCGGTAACGGAGAGGAGTTAGCAGATGCCGGATGAGGGGGGAGATTTCTAAAGGATGCTAGCAGTGACTCACTGCCCTTTCCCGCTCTAAGAGGTTCTTTCCAAAATCAAGAAGGGGAGACAGAGGGAAGTGCAGTTCTGGGAGCTGGGATCCCCGGAGCTGGCGAACAAAAGCCACCGCTTGCGCAGGGCCGGGGCTGGAACTGCCCTGGCCTCCACTCCACCTCTTCCCCACATCCTGGCACCTCGCTCGCGTCCCCCCAAAATGTTGCCACGAAAGGCCTTTAAACTGGCCGCGTCGTTGCGGCGGGGGTTGGGGGACACTCCACCGCCCTAGTGTGTGTCTCCGGCGCTCCCCACCCCATCCCCTTCCCGGAGCGTCGGCCCCTCAGCACCTACTGGGACCCCCACATGACACGGCGCTGCCTAGACGCTGTTTCCCTGCGGAATCTTTCGCCCCTCTTTTGGGGCAGAACTGTAGTCAGAGAAGGTGGAAGTGCATATGGCGGCAAAAGGAATTTCGCGGTAACAGCGTCACGGCATTTCGGGTGCCTTTCACAGGCTGTCTTGGGCTGGGGAGGGTGGTGCTAAAATTGAAAGTCCTTTGTGTCTCGCTCTGCGGCGCAGACCCCGTTTTTATCGCATTATTACTCTGGTGAAAACCTAACTGCCGCTGGGATCACGTACGTTGTCAGACGAATCCATGGTGGTGTATGTAGTAAAAAAGACTCCAGAACTGGGAAACGGTACTTATGGATTTGACATTTCTGCGGTGGTTTTAAAATTTTTTAGTATAAGGGGGAGGAGAGACTAAATCTACGGTTTGCAGACTGCAGGGCCCAGCAAGGCTGTAATTTGTCACTTTGATGGAAGAAACTGTGCAGCAACTCGTGCTTTTCCTGACGTCAGAAAGACAACGGAAAGAAAACCTGATCTAGGTGGCTGGCTGCCCTCATTGTTAAACATCTCCCGCAGGCTTGGGACCCCTGACACCCGTGGGAAACAGTCAAGTCGGGGCACTGATCTCTTGTGGACCCCCAGGATTTGGGGTGAGCCCCAACTTCAAATGACTTTACTCTTCCAGTCACTTCAGTTCTGAGTGTGTCACCTTAAGCATCTGGATCCTGCCTGATTTGGTTTGAGGTCTTAACCTTCATAAGGTTTATTCACTTTTTAAATTTGTTTAACATAGTCAATAAATATTTCTTACTTGGGGACTTACTTTGTAGCAGGTAGCAACTAACCAGATGCACTTCCGGCTTCTGTGCTAATGGGAGACAGGCAATAAAGGCATGTAGAAATGAATTTCAGATATTTACTAGTGCAATGAAGAAATAAAACAGGGTCATGTGGTGGGGGAGGGTGCTCGAGGTAATTAACCCTCTAGGAGTGCCTGTGTGAGAGGGTGATATTTGTCCTGAGAGTAGTAGGCCAGGCATCAGGCTATTGCAGGTCTTGTCTTTTCCTCACTTTGGATGGTGCATACTTGAAAGCAAAACCTATCTTACTCATCATTGTTCCCCTAATATCCAGCAGATTAGCTGCTTAATGAAACGCCCATTGGACAAAGAACTTGGCTAAGTTCATTCACTTCTTTATGTTGTTGACCATCCTTTCTACATCACATTATTTGTTCCTTCTCTTAAATTGAAACATAACTCATTTTCTACTCTGCTTTTCTGTCTCCTTACCCACTCCACACTTCTGAGCAGTTACCAGGCCCTTGCACATGCCCCTCAAAGCTGTCATTTCATCCCCAGTCCCACTGTCCAAATTCAAGTCCCTGTCACCTGACCTAGATATGGCAATTCAAGTAGGGTGTGGAATGCAAGAATCATGAAACAGACACAGAGGCACCCTGAAGAAACCAGCGCTCAGGAGAGGAAAATGCAAGCAAGTGCAACTCGTTGTTAAGAGTGAAGTGGCTAATTAATGAGGTGTAACAGCTTTCTAGTTAGTCTCCTCCATACCAATCTCCCTTCATTCAATCTGACACATCCATGAGATCTATATTTCTGAAAGTAAGTTTGCATTTTTTAATGAACTTGCTTCTAAAAACATTCAGTGGGTTCCCAAGTATGGATTCCTTAACCAGGCCTTGGCTGCTCTGGCTCAGTTAGAGTGTCTTCCGTAACCTAAGGGTTGTGGGTTCTATTCCCCATCAGGGCACAATACCTAGGTTGCTGGTTTGGTCCCAGGTCCGGTCGCATATGAGAGACAACTGATTGATGGATTGATGCTTCTCTTTCCTGTGGATGATTCTCTGTCTCTAAAAGCACTGAAAAAATGCCCTCTGGTGAAGATAAAAAAAAAAATCCTTAACCAGGCACTCAGAGCCCTCCACAATCTGATGCCTCACCTCTCTCCATCTCTTTGTCCCAGTTCACCCTTTTCCCTCCCTGTCACTTTTCTGACTTAATATATGCTGATTCCAGATTGGAATGCCTACTGAAATTCTACATATTCGTGAAAGACTAGCCCAAATGCCAATTTTCTACCTCTTTGAATAAGTGTTTGCCTCTTAGCATTTTCATAAAATTGTTTACCTTTTACTGATTGCACTGTTGTCACACCAAGTGATGGAAGGTAGCTTTGAGTCAAACACAGTCAGCCCTTGGAATCTGAGGGTTCTGCATCCCTGGATTCAACCAACCACAGATTAAAAAATGTATTTTAAAAAATGTTATGTTGTTGCTGACCTATACTATGTAGTTAGGCCTACCATGGTTGCATCTGTGCTAAACATGGACAGGCTTTTTTCCTTGTCCTTATTTTCTAAACAATACAGTATAACACCTATTTACATACCACTTACATTGTTTTAGGTATTATAAGTAATCTAAAAATGATTTAAAGTATATGGGAAGATATGCTTAGGTATATACAAATATTAAACCATTATATTGGGTTCACCAAAAAGTCCATCACATTTTTTCCCATACAATAAAAGACATTTTTCATTTTCACCAATAATTTTTATTGATTTGGTTATTTTGAGTATGTTGGCTATCTCCCGTTATTGGCTTCTAGTGAGTAATGCCGGGGTGCTACTAAACATCTTCCGATGAATAACACAGCCCCACAGCAAAGAATTATTTGGCCAAATGTCAATAGTACCAAGAAACTTCACAAACCACTTTTGACACGTTTGATTAGTCACAGCACCTTCTCCAAGCACCGCACACATCTTTTTTTTACATTTCAGTTGCATTTTTACCTTTCTTGAAATAATAGCATAATATGCCAAAAATGTGTATTTTCTTCCATCTTCAATATTAAAATGGCTACACAAAGATTCACCAATTTTGATGTTTTTTTTTAAATGCATGCTGATATGACAGCTGTCACAATACGATCTAACAAAATTGTTTTGAATGCAGTTAAAGACAACTAAGCACATCGTAGGGAAAAAACATAAAGGACGTTTTGGCTAACCCAGTATATAAGGGGGTTGAGCTTCCATGGATTTTAGTGTCCATATGGGTCCTAGAACCATTCTTCCTAGGATACCAAGGGATGACTGTACCAGCTCATGACTTACCAGCCTAGGGAGGTTGAGTAAGTAATTTAGCATTTCTAAACCTCAGGGGTATTTGTTTGTTCTTCATTTGTTTAATGGGAATAAAGATGGTGGTGGTGGTGGCAGTAGTGGTACCCATGGATGTGAAGTGCTTGGCATGGTGTTAGTACTCTATATATATAGAATTAAAAGGAACTTCAGGTTTCTCATGTACCATAGGGAGAGGGAAAAGTTGATCGGTAAAGTTCCCCTTACCTCTGATGTTCTATGACTATGTAATCATTTAAAAATACTTTTCTGAAAATAATTTCTTGATGGAAACTACCTGAATCTTTTCAGTCTCTGGGAGAATATGCATCTGTGAAAGGTGGTGTGGTGTGGGGGTGGGGGAAGTATGTGTGTGGAAGTAAGCACATTCAAAACAACATCATAGACTTCAAAAAACACACCTTTTAACGGGGACCCTAAACTGAGTCATTGTTATACTTGTTTCTGAAATTTGATCACATTATATTAATTGGTTTTCTAGTTACCACCTATGTGTTAAGTTGCTCACTGACTGTAAAGGAGCTTAGTAATTAGGAATGCCCTATGGTGGGGAGAAACTTGGCACACAGGCCTGGGGTTGCAATCAAGGAACTCTGCCTCCAGTGAAAAAAATCACAATGTGTCTTTGCCATTAACTAACTGGGTATACTCGGGCAACCCACTTAACATTTTTATGCCTCATTTTCTCATCTGTCTAATGCAGCCATTTTCAACCTTTTTCATCTCGTGGCACACATAAACTAATTACTAAAATTCTATGGCACACCAAAATATATATTTTATATTTTGCTGACCTGACCAAAAAAGGTAGGCATTATTTTGATTCATTCACATTGAACAGCTGTTGTTTGTTGGCTGTTAACATTTTTTAATTTGACAATCTAAGGAAAAAGAGGTCAGTGCCCCTGACTAAATACTCAGATTTTGCATATTTTAAAAGTTCTTGGTTACATGGGTTGTAAACCGCTGGTCTAATGCTAAAAATAGTGTCTGAGCTGCCTAACTTACAGAGTTGTAAAGATACAATGAGAACAGAACACCGAAAATCCTTGAACAAGTTGAAGAAACAATGAACGATGATAATCATCTGAGGATAAACACACTGCTAAGATTTAGAAGATGGGTTTAGATTAGTGACTCTCAACTCTGGCTTCACATTGGTCTTACCTGGGGTCTTTTAAAGTCTATGAATGCCTGGACTCCATTTCCAGAGATTCATATTTAGTTTGCCAGGGATGGAAATAAAAAAACAAACAAAAAATAAACAAACAAAACAAACCCCCATAACACCCAACAGGGATAATTCTAATATGCAGTGGTTTAGAATTAAAAGCAGACAAAACAAAATCAGAAATTAAATGAAGACCTCCATATGTTATTTGATAAAGTCTTAAAAATGTGAAATCATGATGACTTTTCCCTTGGCTCAACTAAACTAAATAAACAGTTGTTGACATCACGGAGCTACAGCCTCAGGTTACAATTTATAACCTGAATTATCCCAGGCATAGCAAGGAGTCCGGTGATCCAGCCAGGGCCACATGAAGATTTAATGTGTGGATCTCAGTTTCCATCTCTTAGGAATGATGAAGATTGGAAAAGAAAGAGACAATGGAAAGCCTAAGGAAAGGGATAGGCTTTGCCCAAGGTCCAGGGGAAGAGGCTCTGAGAGGGAGAGAGACAGGACAGAGTACAGGGAAAATCTTGAGTTTGCTGCATTGAACTGGTTTTGTTTAGGCTGCAAACTGGTGGCTATAGACACAAATAAAGCCTGTGGGTGTATTTTGTGTGACCTGTGATTTCCTTCAAAATTGTTTGGAATTAGTTGTCAACATTTAAATATCAGGATTTCATTTAAAATCTGTATTTCTGGCATTGCTTGAAAAAAATCAAAAGATCTGGCGTTTTTTTCTGTTGAAATAGATGGGACACATACTCTCCAGTCCCTGATGCCCAATCTGCTTTGCTCATCATGTATCTTGCCTATTTGGGCCCTGGCTGCATTTGTTTTTAACCCCCAGTCTAAATCTGTACATCTTAATGCAGATTAGAATCCCCTGGAGATCATTTAAAATATCCATGCTTGGATCCCAAGCTAGGTCAATTAAATCAGAAACTGCTGTGTGTTGGGAAGGGAGGTTATTATTCTATTTTTTAAAAATCTTTTAATATTATTTTTTATTTTTATTCAGTGTATTGGGGCAACATTGGTTAACAAAATAGGTTTCAGGTGTACAGTTCTATAATGCAGCATCTGTATATTTATTGTGCGTCACCACCGCAGGTCAGGTCTTCTTTCATCACCATTCATCCTCCTTTACCCTCTTCCACCTCCCTACCCCACCCTTATTCTGTGGTCTGTGTCTATGAGTTTTGTTTTGTTTTGGCTTAAAAAGAACCTTTTTTTTTTTTTTAACCCAGCCTCCCAAATCCCTTCCCTTCTAACAGCTGTCAGTCTGTTCTCTATCTATGAGTCTGTTTCTGTTTTGTTTATTTTGCTAAAAAGCAAGTTTTTTATATTGCTGTTGCTATTCAGGGTCATTTGTGGTTCCATATACATTTTTTGGAATATTTGTTCTAGTCCTGTGAAATATTTGTATCTTGATAGGAATTGCATTGAATCTATAGATTGCTTTGGGCAGTATGGACATTTTAATTATGTTAATTTTTTCCTGTACATGAACATAGTATATGCTTCCATGTATTTGTATAGTCTTCAATTTATTTTTTCAGTGTCTTATAATTTTCCGAGTACAGGTCTTTTACATCTTTGGTTAAATTGTTTTCCTAGGTATTTTATTCTTTTTGAAGCAATTGTGAAGGGGTTTGGTAGTTCATTACTGGTGTATAAAAATGCAACTGATTTCTGGATATTTGTTTTGTATCCTGCTACTTTACTGAATTCATTTGTCAGTTTTAGTAGTTTTAGGTTGAATTTTTAGGATTCTCTCTGTACAGTATCATGTCATCTGCAGATAACGAGAGTTTTACTTCTTCCTTTCCAATTTGGACGCCTTTTATTGATTATCTGATTGCCATGGCTAGAAATTCCAGTAATATGTTGAATAAGAGTGTTGAAAGTGGACATGCCTGTCTTATTCCTGATCGTAAGGGAAACACTTGTAGTTTTTGCCCATTGAGTATGATGTTGACTGTGGGTTTGTCATATACGGCCTTTTTTATGTTGAGGTATGTTCCCTTTATTCCCACTTTGCTGAAAGTTTTTATCACGAATGGGTGCTGGATTTTATCAAGTGCTTTTGCTGTATTTATTGATGATCATGTGATTTTTATCCTTCAATTTGATTATGTGGAATATCACATATTTTATTTTTTTAATTGTCACCTGAGGATATATTTATTGATTTTAGAGGGGAGAGAGAGAGAGACAGACAGACAGACATTGATATGAGGGAGAAACATTGATTGGTTTCCTTCTGTAAGTGCCCTGGCTAAGGATCGAACATGCAACCTTTTTGGTGTATAGGATGACCTTCCAACTAACTGAGCCATCCGGCCAGGGCTGTATCATGGTTATTGATTTGTACCAGCCTTGCATCCCCAGAGTAAAGCCCACTTGATCATGGTGTATGATCTTTTTAATATATTGTTGGATCCAGTTTGCTAATATTTTGTTGAGGATTTTAGCATCTATGTTCATCAGGGATATTGGCCTATAATTTTCTTTCTTCATAGTGTCCTTATCTGATTTTGAAATTAGGATAATACTAGCCTTGTAAAATGACCTCGCAAGTCTTCCTGTTACAGAAAAGACCCGGGGCGGGGGTATACTATTACCGAAAAGCCCCCCTTTTTTCTCTGGGGGTCCCCCCTAACCTACCAGGTTCATCTTGCCTGCTGCTAGAGGAAAGACTTCCCTCAATGCCAGAGATTGATGAAAAGGAAAGGAATTATTTATTTAAAAGTTATACAGACTTAGAGTAATGACTTAAAATCTTCATTAAAATACTAAAGTTCCTTATAGAATAACCCAAGACACACATAGTCCTTTCTTCTCCCCTTTGCCCAGCCCAGGGTACCGTAACTCAGGAAAAGAAGTAGAAGTGCGTGATTCAGACTCCTGGCACCATCAGCTGTGTCACCATCATGATCTCCAGTTAATCCAAAGCCATGTGGCACCTTCTCATGGTCCACCATTAAGAGTCCTTTCACCCCTTTTCTTCCAGGCAAAGTCTCTCCTGCTTCCTAAGCCACGTGGCAAAAGGGAGCAACCCAAAGCCGCATGATCCCAACTTCTGCCCAAGCCTTGTGGTAATTCTTGCCACAGCTGTGTGGTCCCAACTCCTCGTCCAAGCAGTGTGGTCCTGCGCACTGGTACACCTGGGTTTAAATCTCTCCCATGAGCTTCCTCTGCAGCCCAATTTCCAACTCCTCCCACAATCAGTTACACCTGCCAGCATTCCCATATTCGTCCAGCTTTTCTGGGCTGCCATAGTAAATCCCAGCAGGCATGGCCCCATGGTGTGGAGTCAGTCATCTCCAAGCTCTCACGCAGGCGCTATAACCAGGGAGAGTTGCTTCCCAGTTACACCTTGGGTTGAAATCACTCTCATCCCCCTGGCTCAAGGCATGGCCACAGCTATTTAACATATCTATAAAACCAGTTAAAGGCTATAGATATGTTAAATGACCATGCCAGAGGTTGGGGGCGCCCCCCCTCCCCACTTGGCTGCACCCTGTTTCATTCCTTCCTCTTGAATTTTTTGGACTGGTTTGAAAAGTAGGTGTTAGTTCTTTTCTGAATGTTTGGTAAAATTTATCTGTGAAACCATTTAGTCCTAGACCTTTGTTTGTTGGGAGTTTTTTTTATTACTGCTTCAATTTCACTAGTTGTAATATGTCTATTCAGATTCTCTAATTCTTCCTGACTCAGTTTTGGAAAATTGTGTGTTTCTAAGACGTATCCATTTAGTACACATTGTCCAGTCTGCTGGCACATAGTTGTTCATATTTTCTTACAATTCCTTGCATTTCTGCAGTTAGTTGTTAATTTTTCTGTTTTTTTCTGATTTTGTGTTTGGGTCCTCTCTTTTTTTTTCTGCTGGGTCTGGTTAAAGGCTTGTCAGATTTCTTTATCTTTTCAAAGAACCAGCACTCAATTTCATTGATCTTTTGTATTTTTTTTTTTTTGGCCTTTCATTTATTTGCATTCTGATTTCTATTATTTCCTTTCTTTTCTCAGTTTGTTGTTCTTCCTCTAGATCCTTTAAGTATAAAGTTAGATTGTTTATTTGAGATTTTTCTTATTTCTTGAGGTGGGCCTATAATGCTATGAATTTCCCTCTTAGGACTGCTTTTGCTGTGTCTCATAAATTTGGAGTTCTTGTGTTCTCATTTTCATTTGTTTCAAGGTATCTTTGGATTTCTTCCTTGATCTCATTGTTAACCCATTTATTGTTTAGTAACATATTGTTTATCTTCCATGTCTTTATGTGTTTTTCAGTTTTTTTCTTGTGATTGATTTCTAGTTACATAGCATTGTGGTCAGAGAAGATGCTTGATATGATTTCAATCTTTTTAAATGTATTGATATTTGTTTTGTGTCCTAATATATTGTCTAACATAGAAAATGTCCCACATATACTTGAAAAGAGTGTATATTCTGCTGCTTTGGGGTTAAATGTTCTGAAGATATCAGTTAAATCCATTTGATGTAGTGTGTCATTTAAGGTTGCTGTCTCCTTGTTGAATTTCTATCAGGAAGAGTTATTTGTTGATGTCAATGAAGTGTTAAAATCCCCTCCTTTGACTGTATTACTGTTGGTCTCCCATTACATTCATCAAGATTTGCTTTATGTATTTAGGTGCTCCTGTGTTGGGTGCAGAAATGCTTACAAGAATTATATCCTCCTGTTGGATTAATCCCTTTAGCACTATGTAATGTCCTTCTTTGTCTCTTGTTATGGCCTTTGTTTTCAAGTCTATTTCATCTGATATAGGTATTGCTATCCTATTTTTAAATTTTCCATTAGCATGAAGTATGTTTTTCCATCTTGTTACTTTTAGTCATTGTGTATCTTTTGTTCTGAGGTGGGTCTCTTGTAGACAGCATATATATGGGTTTTGTTTTCTTATCCATTGTGTTACCCTATATCTTTTGATTGAAGCATTTAAGCCATTTACATTTTACATTAAGCCATATGTACATAGGTACATATTTATTGCCATTTTATTCTTTATAACTATATTCCTCTGTGTTTTCTTCCTTTTTCTTCTTAAAAAAGACCCTTTAACATTTCTTGTGATTCTGGTTTGGTATTAATGAACTCTTCGCTTTTACTTGTCTAGAAAGTTCTTTATTTCTCCTTTACTTTTAAATGATAGCCTTGCTGGGTAAAGTAGTCTTGGTTGTGGGTCCTTGCTTTTCATCACTTTGAATATTTTGTGCAGTCCCTTCTGTCCTGAAGTGTTTTTGTTGAACAATCAACTCTTTTGTAAGTAAATAACTGTCCTCTTGCTGCTTTTAGGAGTCTCTCTTTGTCCTTAACCTTTGTCATTTTATGATGTGTCTTGGTGTGTGACTCTGGGTTTATCCTGTTTGTGACTCTCTGCACTTCCTGGACTTGTGTGCCTTTTTCTTTCACCAGGTTAGGGAAGATTTTAGGTATTATTTGAATAGGCTCTCAGTCCCTTGCTCTCTCTCTTCTGGTACACCTGTAATGCAGATGTTGTTAACACTTCATGTCGTCCTGAAGTTTCCTTACCTATCCTCACTAGCCTTCCAAATTGCTGACTTGATTCTCTGCTTCATCCAATCTGGTGTTTATACCTTTTAGTGTATTTTTCATTTCAGATAGTCTTCATTTCTGACTCATTCTTTTTTATGGTTTCTATGTCCTTTTCAATGTTTGTTATCTCTTTGTCAAAGTTCTCTAAATTCCTTGAACATCCTTATAACCATTTTTTTAAAACTTTCTATCTGGTAAATTGCTTGCCTCCATTTCAGTTAGCTCGTTTCCTGGAGATTTCTACTGTTCTTTCATTTGGGGCATGTTTCTTTGTCTCCCCATTTTGCTTCTTTGTGTTTGTTTCTCTGTATTAGGTAGATCTGCTATTACTCCCAGTGGTAGTAGGGTGGCCTTGTATAGTACGTAAGTGTCCTTTGGGACTCAGTGGCGCAGCCTCCTGAATCACTGGATCTGAGTGCTCCAGGAATGTCCCTGGGTGGGTTATCTGAGCCCCCTGTTGTAAATGACTCTTGGTTGCTATTGGCCTTTTCATGTGTGAGGTCAACCCTCAGGCTGGCTGGCTGTGAGAATCAACCTTGACCACAGTGTATGAGCTGCTTTGTAGATGCTGTCTACATGAAACGGAATTTACCTCAACAGGGTCCGGCACCTGCCAAGATCTCTCTTTGGATATGCTGCTTTTGAAACTAATTGGATTATTCTCTGATGTTGCCTGGGCCACTGTGTATGTTGGTTCTGGGGCCTCCTGGGAGCGACTCTGCTGTAGATCAATGTCAGACGCTGCCTGTTATGGGCTCTGGTCAACCTGTTTGGAGTTACAAAGCAATCCATAGTTTTTGGCTGCCTCTGCTGGGCCTGGGTATTTGCAGGAGGATGAAGTACCAACATCAGGCCCATGGGTCTGGTCAGCAAAATCCCAAGGCACCCTGAGAGCCACCTCTACCTGCTGGCTGGTTGACTGATAGGCTCAGTCACTGAGAGAGCCTCTGGCAGTACTCAAGTTGCATGTGGTAGGTTCTCAGTGAGTCACCAGGTCAGGGTAAGTGGTATTCACCAGAATGACACAGGTCCAAACTCAGTGCCAGTGCTGGGTCTGAATCTACTCAGCAAAAGTCCCAGGGTACATCAAGTCTAACTGCCACCCACAAGGTGCCCACAGATCTTGGTGGTGGGGCCAGCAGAATTTATCAGGCCCAAACAGACCAAGATTTGGCCACATGAAGGGAGCATTGTATACTGCTGGATGTGTGAGGGAAAAATGGCCCCATCCTAGAGCCACACACATCACAACTCAGTCTCCACTGTCATTTTTTAAAAGCTTCTGAGGCGGTTCCTATTTCTAGTGAGAACTGAGGACCACTCGTGTAAGTCAGCTATTCAAAAGATTTGTCCACAAGCCCATAGTTTTATTTCTGATTGTGATCCATTAAGAAATAGTCTGTAGAAGCATAAATTCAGAGGATTTTAGAACTGGGGGAGATCTTTGAGAGTGTATCAGTTAATCTGCCTCTCCTGTATTAAGGTGAGAAGACAGAGGCCCAAAGAGAGGGGAAAAGCTTGTTCAAAGACTATAACTTCATCTACTCTTGGATTATAACCTGTTTTCTCTTTTTAAATAAAGGTATATTTTTAAACGTGTGTTTTTTTCTTTTTAAATAAGTGATCCTCTTTATACACACCACTCTGTGGTGCTTTAAAATTCGTCTTCTGTTTTTGTTTTATTTTGTGTTTTAGAATATTTTGTTGGGAGTTAACTGTCATAGCCAGGACTCAAAAACAAACCAACTGCCGTTAATTGTTTTTAGTTCAATAGCACTCCTTGATGAGAGACTGTTTTCTAAGATTTTTAAATTTCTAAGTTTTTAAAAATTACTTAAATGTGTGGATTTCTAGTTGATAAGAAAGATTTTTTTAATTTAGTGGTATTTACACTGCTCAAAAATACTCAGTATTCTAATTAAATTAAGCATCAATTTAAAAAAATACATATTCCATTCCTCCTATATCTAAAGTTGCAGGTTGAATTCATTAACTTCTGAAGTTCATCCATATTTTCTGTCTTAGAGAAATCACAATACTTTCAAAACTCCTAAATATGGGTAGGTTAATTCCCAGATATCATAGCCTGGGCATACTGATAACAGACATTCAAAACATCACATGGGCGGGCACCTGACACAGAGGCACATGGAGCTGCAGGAGCAGGTGTCCGGATGCAGTGAACGAGAATATGCAAAGGGACAGTCTGTCCCAGGAAGTAAGCAGCTCACCTCCCTGACCCAAACAGAGGTGGTTAATGCTTATCCTCTGGTGAGCTTCCTGCAACACAGGGCTTATCACCTTTGGCACCACTGATATTTGGGGCTGGATAATTCTTTGTTGTGGACAGGTGTCTGTGCATTATATATTTAGCAGTATCCCTGACCTCTTTCCACTAGAAGTTGGCAGCACCCCCTCATTTATGAGGACCAAAAATGCTTCCAGACATTAACAAATGTCGTGCAAAGGATAGGGGGCAAGACTGTCCCCAGATGAGAACCACTGCTTTAATGTAACACTTCATCAGAGGTATATACTCAGTCACAGGTTGGTCATTGGAGACAGACATCACAGAGAAGTTTGGTTTGAAATTGGAAAATTACAAAAGCATACATTAAAAAATAAAAAAGCATGCAAGCAAGAAAGCTGGGCTTTGAAAGAAATGTAGGCTGGGGTTGATGGAAAGTAGTGGGGGGTTAGGTTCAGGGCCAAGGGAAAGAGGTGAACAAAGCAGAAAATTGCATAGGAGTAGATCCATTGCAGAATGGAAGGTTCAGAAAGAAAGTCATAGGAGAGAAAAATTAAAGAGATAATTATGAGCAATCTGGTCCTTGAATTTGAGGTTCCAGAGATTAGACTTTATCCTGTACACATTAGCAGCAATTATGATGAGCAGAGAGGGAAGAGGAACGTGCAAGACATATTTAAGGAAGAATTTGTGCCTGTAAATGGGAGAGGGGAGGGATCAGCAGGTAGCATGGAGGAAAGCAACAGGCAAAGTCAGGATGGTGGAGCTGAAAGGAATGAGAGGAATGGAAGGGACACCATGAAAGAATGTTGACAGGACTTGTGGCTGATTAGATATGAGGTAGCATTGCAGTGATATCCAGCTGGATTCCAAATCTAAGTGATGAGGAGAATGAACATTATCTTTAACTGAAATAGAAAAGCTGATGTGTGAGGTCAGGCAATGTGCCCAGTTATTCACATGGAGTTTGAGGTAATTGCGGACATACACGTGGAGAAGTCCAGAAGGCAGCTCTAGTCTAGAAAGAATGTTTGGAAATTTTTTGAGCAGGAAGGAACCTGAGAGATCATCTCCCTCCAGCCTTCTCATTATACAGATGAAGAAACATGTGGCATGTTAAGTGGTGGGATTATTATCAAGTAGTGTTTAGGAGGGAGATCCTATTTCATAACACAAAGGAATTCTAGTTTTATGAAATGAAAATACCTGGGGAAAGAATCTGAAAGATGCCCTGGGGGGTGAACATGATACTACATGCTAGAAACTGTAAAAAGGAAAGAATTTGGAGTGCCTGGAGTGAAGGGTGGAGGGCAGAACCACCCCTGCACTAAGGTGAGGAGGAGGAAGGGAGATGGCAAAGGAGCCCCAGAAGGAGTGCTTAGGAGGGTGCAGGGAGGAGCAAGTTGGTGGAGGGCAATGAACAGTCCTTTTGTCTTGATTAGGAAGTAGTAGCAATAGTAGCACTCATAGTCACCATAGCTGACAAGAAGAACCAAGCCAGATACTGCTGTAAGTGCTGCATGTGAACCCAACCATGAAATCATTATAATGACTGTATGAGGTGGGTACCACTTTATCTCATTTTACAGAAGAGGAAATTGAGGCGAACAGGAGTTAACCTACTTGCCCAGGGTCACACAGCTCGTAAATGGTGGAGCCAGAATTAGCATGGTTTCCAGGGAGTGAGGAGGAGAAGAGCAAGATGTTCAGACTGTTGGCAGTTAAAGAGAGGAGCGGCAGGTGGTAGTTCATGGTTCTAGACAGGGTTACTTTCCAGATACAGGGCTGAGAGTGGCTGACAGAAGTCAGGGGTGCCATAGGGAGGAAGTGGCAATACAGGGCCCTAGCAGGGCTGAGATCACTAGCATGGCTTAAGTTGTGAGGCTTGAGGAAAGATAAAGAAAACACCTTTTCTTCTGAGATTGCTGGCTGGCTCCCACCCTGTTCTCTACCAAAGGCCACTTTTATTATTCCCCATCTCCCAAGGACTCAGGTTTTCAAAGATTTTGACTATCAATTTTAAGCTTTTATTTTAATTGAAGTATAGCTGATATGCAGTGCAACATTCAGATCTCAACTATACTGTTTAATGAGTTTTGACTACAATTTTAATTTATGAATTCATTTTCCATTTTTATTATTCAAAGATATGTGAAATTGCCAGTCAGAATATAGGTTTATCACATCGAATTAATACAATCTAACTGAAAGCAAGGATACGTGACATTTTAGTTAGCTTGTTTGGCCCATTTGAGGTCTTTCAAAATATGAAAAAGCAAATCATAGATTCATATCACCATCTAAGAGCCAGGGACTCAAAGACCCCAAGGGGTAAACAGGCCTATTGATTTATTGGGAAAGATGGCAGAAAGAACAGGACCATCATTAGCCTTAGGCCTAATACTTTCTCAGAACCGCTGACCTGGCTACCATGATTGATCTCAGGAGCTGAGCTAGTAGAAGTATGATTTTATTAGTTCTTCAGAATTAAAAAACAACAACCAAAATAGTGACTCATAAAAATTTAAAAATTAAGTGAATGTGACTGGATATTTAGTGATATTAAGGAATTCTTGTTATTTTTTAGGTTTGACAGTGATACGGTGGTATTGTTTGAAAAAAGACTTCTTCCCTTTTAGAGATATGTGCTGAACTATTTACAAATGATGGAATACTGGGATCTGCTTTAACATACTTCTGTGTGTTGGTGGGGGTAAAACTTTAACAAGGTTGGCTTGGCCCTGGCTAGGTGTGGTTCAGTGGATTGAGTTCCAGCCTGCACACCAAAGGGTCATTGGTTCAATTCCCAGTCAGGGCACATGCCTGGGTTATGGGCCAGGCCCCCAGTAGGGGGCATGCGTGAGGCAACCACACATTGATGTTTCTCTCCCTCTTTCTTCCTCCCTTCCTCAATCTCTAAAAATAAATAAAATCTAAAAAAAAAGAAAAAGATTGGCTTGAATTGTTAATTGTTGAATTTGGTACATGGGGGGTTCAGTATTCTATTCTGTTCACATTTATATGTGTTTAAAAGTTCCCATAATAAAAAAAATTTAAAGGGAGGAAAAAATAAAACTAAGAATTAATATTCTTAATTAGGTTTTAGTATAACAGAAATCTTTCTACGTACATTAAATGAAAGGGATTAAATACAAGGAATGAAGTGCCTATAAAACTGTTAGAAGAGATGACACAGCAGGTCTAAACTGGGCATCTAGGAATAATTCCCAGAATACTACCATTCAACTGGCCCGATAAGGAAACCGCTACTTGTGCCTCCATCAGGAAGCTGGGAAACCAAGAAGCTGGTTTCTCATTGTCTCAACTACAGGTTCTAGGAATACATCACTTGAGCCAAATCTGATTATCAGGAATCTGTAGACACAACTGTTGACTCCAGTGCTGTCTGCTTCACCTGCTAGAATTGGATGAGCCTAATGGATGCCTTGCCCCCAGCACCTTGCTCTTTGATTGGAGGAATCTAAATCATATTTAGAACTCAAGATGTAAAAGAATCTGGGAAATGTATTTTTCAATTTTCCATCCTCTGTAGAACTGGAGTATAAAGAAATAGGAACAAATATGGAGCAAGCCAATCCACAAAGTGTATTGGCAATTGAAGTTGTATTTTTGCTTATTTATCCCAAAAAGTAATTTTGGACACTGTTTAAGTTATGATACATTTTTTGGTTTGGTTTTCCCTCTGTAATCTTTAAGTCAGCTTTTACCAAACTTGTAAAGCCTATTACTTAAGAACTATACACCTTGCTCCCCTTACTCTAGCTAGGATTGTATAAGGCTATTCTGTGCATATTTGGCCTCGTCACCTTTGCCTATACTGTTCTCAGTACAAACAATGCCTCCATATCCCCCAGTCTAAATCCTACCTGTTTTTAGGCATTTTGCGGGTCCTAACACTTTGTAAAACCTTACCTGAGTTCTCAAGTCCCCATTTATTTTCCTTCCTATCCAGCCTCCCTTCCACCCTTCTCTCCTTCCTCCTTTCCTTCCTGTATGTACATATATATGTGTGTCTGTCTCTGAAACCTTTCTATACTTATTCCTTGTTCTGCCACATAGTTTGGTTCTATCATGCAAATGGTTTATGGTATATTGTCACTTAATATGGGATGGTCTTGCTTGTTTAAATAGACTCTAAGCGGACTTCTGACCAAGGTGGAGGTGTAGGTGGACACACTGTGCCTCCTTGCACAACCAAAATTAAGGACAACAAAGATTTAGAAACAAGAAAACAACCAGAACTCATAGAAAATTGACCTGTACAGAAGTCCAACATCCATTCATTCAGATCGGTAAGAGGGGCGGAGTCACGGCAGGAAAAAGTGGAGGCTGGAAGACTCAGGCACGCAGGCAGCGGCTAGCAGATCCCAGGCACACAGGTGGGGGCTAGCAGACCCCAGGCACGGGGTCACAATGGTGCAGACCCAGTGAGACCACACAAGGCAGAAGGCTGACGAGGTGGTCCCACATTTGTGTGCAGATAATCCAGGTGAAGGGGAAGCAGCGGAAGGGACCAGAATCTGAGAGAGAGCAGAGCAAGCTCCATTGGTCCCTCTCAGACCCCGCCCCCACATACAGCGTCACTACCCAGTGACTGGGCTGCCCCGCCCTGGGGAACACCTAAGGCTCCAGCCCTCACTACCTAACAGCTGTGACCAGACCAAAAAACAAACCCAAAAATGGCTCAAACGGGAGAACAAATCAAAGCCCCACAGCCAATTCATCTAAATGATGAAGAGATAGCCAACGTATCAGATGCACAGTTCAAAGCCCTGGTGATCAGGATGCTCACAGAATTGGTTGATTTTGGTCACAAATTAGATGAACAAAGGAAGGCTACAATAAGTGAAATGAAGGAAAATGCACAGGGAACCAATAGTGCTGGGAGGAAAAACTGGGACTCAAATCAATGGAGTGGATCAGAAGGAAGAAAGAAACAACCAAACAGAAAAGAATGAAGAAACAAGAATTCAAAAAAATGAGGAGAGGCTTAGGAACCTCTAGGACATCTTTAAAGGTCCCAACATCCGAATTATAGGGGTACCAGAAGGGGAAGAAGAAGAGCAACAAGTGGAAAACTTATTTGAACAAATAATAAAGGAGAACTTCCCCAATCTGGCAAAGGAGATAGACTTCCAGGAAGTCCAGGAAGCTCAGAGAGTCCCAAAGAAGTTGGACCCGAGGAGGAACACACCAAGGCACATCATAATTACATTAGCCAAGATTAAAATGAAGGAGAGAATTCTAGAAGCAGCAAGGGATAAAGGCAGAGTCACCTACAAAGGAGTTCCCATCAGACTGTCAGCTGATTTATCAAAAGAGACCTCACAGGCAAGAAGGGGCTGGAAAGAAGTATTCCAAGTCATGAAAGGCAAGGACCTACAACCAAGATTGTTCTATCCAGCAAAGCTTTCATTTAGAATGGAAGGGCAGATAAAGTGCTTCTCAGATAAGGTCAAGTTAAAGGAGTTCATCATCACCAAGCCCTTTTTATATGAAATGTTAAAGGGACTTATCTAAGAAAAAGAAGATAAAAAATATGAACAGTAAAAAGACAGCATACTCAGAGATATTAACAACCACACCTAAAACAAAAGCAGACTAAGCAAACAACAGGAACAGAAACACAGAAATGGAGATCATATGGTGGGTTAGCAACAGGGCAGTGGGAGGAGGAGAGAGGGGGATAAGGTACAGAGAATAAGTAGCATAGATGGTGGGTAGAAAATAGACAGGGGGAGGGCAAGAATAGTGCGGGAAATGTAGAAGCTAAAGAACATGGACATGAACTAAAGGGGGGAATGTGGGTGGGAAGGGATGTGCAGGATGGAGGGCAATGATGGGGGGAAATGGGACAACTGTAATAGCGTAATCAATAAAATATGTTTTTTAAAAAAATAGGCTCTAAGAAATG
>PVKU01013738.1:0-27230 GCA_004027475.1 Anoura caudifer
TTTCCTTTTGTTTGTTGACTTATCCTTTAGTCTTTTGGAGTTCCTTGACTATACATCCAAGGAACCTAAAGTGGCCTGGGCTTGAAGGTGGCTTCTTATGTGACACTTGCCTCTTCTAATCATGAGCTGACATATGACCTTGGAGAGATCTCTATGACTCTCCATTCTGTTTTTTGGATGGCATTAGAGAGACAAAGGGCAATTAATGGATTTTAAAGAATCTTGGCTACATAAAATACAACTTTGGTTCGAAGAACAGGATTCATAAGTGCTTTCTGTGTTATCTTTATTGTTTAATTTGTAAAAATGTTCTTAAAATAAATATACATGGATGAAAAACCAAAATAATTTACATTACACATTGTGGAGCTTAAAAATAGGCCTTGTACTGTTGAGGAACTTATTCATTATCTGGGGAGAACTTGGTGGAATAAAAAGTTATATTAGCAAGGCGATGAAATACATTTTGAATTCTCATTGATCATAAGACTTCTTATAAGGCCAACTAGACAGTCTGTTTTACACCTGATTTGGGTTTTATAGTCTCTTTTCCCCATGAACAAAAATTTACAGTCTCTTGTAAATCTCCTACTAGACACCTAATTTTTTCTTACCACAGCAGAGCTATCCTGGCCAGAGTCCCAAAGACTGAGTGATGTCAGCAGTGGTCTTATGTTCAGGGCAACCTGAAGGTCCTCAGATCCTGCCATCCTTCTTCTTAATGGGAGAGATGATTGAAAGGAGTGGGGGATAGCTGGTCGAGCAATATTTGTCTCCTTTCTTATTTGCCCTTCAACCCACAGGATCATATTCCGAATCAGCTGAGTGTGCTACCAAATCTTTGAGAAATGGTGATGTTCCTGCCATAGGGATTTACAGATCACCTTCCTTATGGGAGGTGGTGTTGTGCGGTGGCTAGAAACAAAAAAGCATTCATTGGCCATCACCTTAATGTTCCATCAATTGTAAGATGTGCTCTTTGCTCTACACTTTAATGTCTCTCAAACTGGGGCACAAATTGCAGCTGATGGCACGTTGCAGTTAATTGGCTGCATTTTTGTCCTTTATGAGCAGTAGATAAAACAATAATGGGACAGTCAGCTCAGGTTAGGTGATGATACGGCACTAGCTGCACGAACTGTAGGCAAGATGCTTAAAAGCTTTGCGCCATGTATTCCGCATTGGTCCTCGCTGCACAACACTTAGCTCAAAGTAAACCACAGAAATAAAAGTATATGCTTCTTATTGCATTGTTTTATATTTCTCCTTAGACTGTCTCTCTGAGACAGGGTAGAGCATAGATCAATTCTTTACATTAATAAGAGTAGTAAGTGGAATTTTTGTGATTACTTAGTTCAAATTATTACTCTAGCATGTGCTGATTTATTTTTACAATAAAAAATGATCATGGGAAGGACAGGGAAATAAGTATGGAGATGAGTAACAACACATATTTGTATAATGCTCATGTTTTCTTTTTTTGTTTTTTAAAAGTGTGATTGTATTTTATTTTTTATTTTTTATTGTTGTTCAAGTACAGTTGTCTCCATTTTCCTGCTACCAATTTCCTCTTCCCCACCCCTCCCCCACCTCTCACCCTCAACCCTACCCACCTTTGGCTTTGTCCATGATAATGCCCCTGTTTCCAAAACCACTTTAAGGTCTTATCCTCATTTAAGCAGTACCTCTTCCCCATGAGGTAAAGGGCAAGGCATTATCCTCCTTTACAGAAGGGAAGAGATTTAGTGGCTTACCCAAAGACACTCAGATATTTTCTAATTCCTAGTCCAGAGCTCTCTTCTGCTTTCGAAATCTTACCCCCACCCCCAGTATTGATTCTCCCTCCTTTTTGATTGCCATTAGTATTTCCAGAGGTCCTCTCTCATTTCTAAGATATTCCCACTATGTATCTCACCATCACCCTGACCTGCTGGACATGAACCATTTGTCTTTTCCCTGTAACAAATCCATTAGAGATTCCTCTCTAGGTTTGATTCTTTCAACAGTGCAACTATCCTCTCGCAGGAATGTGCAGTCATATTTAACCCTCCCCCCTTCCTCAGCAGCCTCCCTCACAGTTTATTGCTACCAGTTTCTTTCCATCATTCTTCTCTAGTGTCTTTTCCTTTAAATCTCCACTGCTATCTTTTTCTAGACAGGACTTTTGAAATAGTCTCTTGGTCTTATAACTCATCTAGTACACAGCCAGGTTAACCTTTAGAAAATTCCTTTTATAATGTCACAGAAGTCTCCAATGGCTCAATATTGGGCAGAATGAAATCTAAGGACTAAGGTCTGATTAGTGTTATCATTCGGTCACAGAACACTGGGTAATAATAGGTCTAGGGCCCTAATGGGCCTCTTTGACCAAGAGAAACTAAAATTGTGAGTTCAGCCAAGAGAAGAAAATGCCAGTCCAGACAAGCAAGGCCCTTCTAGGTCTTCTCCTCAATCATTTAAATTGATCTTTTATTATCCTCAACATAAAACTTCTTCCACACAGCCAGTTCTTTCAATAAAACTTGGACACCCTGTGCTCATTTCTGCTTTGTATATTTGTTTATATTGCTTCCTAATCATTCAAAGATATATTAAAGTGAACATTTATTGAGTATTTATAAGACAAGGGGAATATAAAAATGAAGAAGATCCTGCTTCACCCTTAGAAGCTCAGAGGCAATTAAGGAAAGAGGACAAATAAGCAATTAATTACAATACATTTCAACAAGTGTTACTACTTGTATAGCATTTCATGGGGACCTAAAGAAGCCATAGCTCTGTCCAAGGCAGACAGGAAAGGTTAGAAACTGGGTGACATTTGAACTAATCTTCTTCCCCTCAGTTGTTTCAGATCGTGTTCAGACATCTATCCAATGGGCCAGTGCTGCTCAAATGCCTGAAGCCTTTTCTGAGGTGTCAGCCTATGTTTATCCCCTTTCAAAACTCCTTAGGAAATTACTGTGGTTGTGTCCTAATTTGGCATTAATTATCATCTGTTGAGTGTTTCCTGTATGATTTTCTTCATTCTTGCAACTAGATCATAAACTCCTAAACATCAGATATCATATTTTACATGTTTTAGTATACATATCCAGACACAGAAACTAAATCCATGCTTATTAGACAAGTTATTTCCATCTTTTGTGTACATATTAATTTTCATGATTAAGAAGTTATATATGTACAGTCGCACATTAGCAAATGTAAGTTCTGATGATAAAAGCTAGTTTTTCAGAGAGAAGAATGCACTATACAGGCACGTGTCACTAAATAATTCAGTGACATGTAGAATGTGTCACTAAATAAACCAGGTAACGTATAGCAGATCCTGAGCTGATTTCTGTAATGGCTGTGCTTCTGTTATTTAGCAATCAGGGAGAAATGTCCACATGTACGAAACAAGTGCTGAAGGCAAGGCAAAGTGATGGTGTATGGTCAACAGTATATGCATTGGAACAAACATGGGTAAAATGTAGATTGATTTTTTAAATCTTTGAATAGGACTATAAAATATTTAACATTACATGATAGGATCACGTTTCCTTAAACAAATACAGGTGAGCGCTCCCTCCGGTTGCTTTTTCACCTGTGATCACCGGGCTGGCATCATGGCAGCTCCTCTTTCCTGCCTCCCTGAGCCATAAGGAAGGCTTGAGCTACGCCTAGGTGTGTTTGACTTCTTTATAACAAACAAAAAATATGGGCGAAACTGGACAAAACTGGGTGGCTTTATGACAGAGGAAGTGTGCATGCTTAAAAAATAAATTAATTATTCAAAGTTGACTCAGTTTGATTTAGGGAAAATTCAATCTAGAACAAATTTAATGTGCCAGTATTTGGATTTTCGGATTAAATGCCCAGATTAGTAACTATTTTTGTTATTTAAAAAATTACAAATCTAACAATATATTTAAGTTTTAGCATTGTGCAAATCCTTTGCTTTGTTGCAAAAGAGCCCATAAGATAAAATTTAAGGAGAACACTGTTACATTTTGTACAATTTGAAGGCATTTGAGAATGTATCTTTTTATCTCTACAAATAGTTATATTGTAAGATCTGTTATGGGTGAACAGTAGCAGAACTTAAACTTAGGTAACTAAAATGGATTTATATTTTACCAGTTGGGGATTTAAATTTATAAACAATTTTAAAAAATATTTTAATTGGCATGGATGGAACTGGAAAGCATTATGCTAAGCGAAATAGGCCAGGTGGTGAAAGACAAATACCATATGATCTCACCTTTAACAGGAACCTAATCAACAAAACAAACAAACAAGCAAAATATAACCAAAGACACTGAAATAGAGAACAGGCTGACAGTGACCAGAGAGGAGAAGGGAGGGAATTTCAGGGGAAAAGGTGAAGGGTTTGCAGGAACAAGTATAAAGGACACATGGACAAAAACTAGGGAGGTGGAAATGGGAGGGAGGTGGGGAGGACTCTGGGGGTGGGCTGGAATGGGGGTAAAAGGCAGAAAACTGTACTTGAACAACAACTAAAATAAAACTAAATTAAAAAATATATTTCAATTGAATTTATTGGGGTGACATTTTTAATAAAATTATATAGGTTTCAGGGGTACAATTCAATAATACATCATTTGTATATTGTATTATGTGTTCACCACCCCAACTCAAGTCTTTTTCCATCACAATTTATGTAAACAATTTCTTTAATAGACTTTTTTACAGTTAGAAAATAGATTAAAAAGTTTATTTAGCACTTTGAAATTATTACAGGAAATAATATTGTATTTTATACAAAACTTTTTTTTAAAAGATTTTATTTGTTTACTTTTAGAGAGAGGGGAAGGGAGGGAGAGAGGGAGAGATACATCAACTGGTTGCCTCTAGCACGCCCCCAACTGGAGACCTGGCCCCCAACGCAGGTATGTGCCCTGACTGGGAATTGAACCAGAGACCTTTCGGTTTGCAGGCCGGTGCTGAATCCTCTGAGCCATACCACCCAAGGCATAAAACATTTCTAAGTTATAAAAAACAGTGCCGAAATGCAGAAAAGAAAAGTGGTATTTGTAAAAATTCGGTAGGTGATTTCCTATTTCTACTATTTTAAGATTGCTCAGAGAATCTCTATGTCTGAAGTTGCTTAAAGGAGGAGTGGCTTCCAGCACTTTCTCTTTTCATGTCCACTAAATATAACATTACAGATATTCAATCTAGTGTATTGGCATAGGTTCAATTCATAAGAAAACATACAAATATTGTTAGTAATGTAATTGATATGAATTGTTAAGAGATAGGAGGCAGCTCTGAAATACACATTTGCATTTTCAGTTTGCAGGTACATTTCATAAAAGTACATTTTTATCTAGCATTTGCTTTTCCACAACAACCATTCTGTTCATCCACTGCTGTCTCTTGTGGTGAGGTTAGTAATGGAGGGTCCTTCTTTGTGGCCCTGAACACTTGAGTAAAAGCCTTCTTTCGTGTTCAGGGTCAGGCCCTCGCTTTAAGTTCCTATTGTTATGAGGCTTGAAAGACAGTTTTGGTTTGGAGCTTCTGTACTTGAATTTTAATGGTAAGGTGTAACCAACACATTTGTTTCCTTAACTTTTCAGTATCATTTCTAATCTTGTTTAAGGCAAATCAGAGGATAATAATCTTAAAGCAATATTGCTCCAGTAGACCTGTTCTGAAATTTGTCATGCATTGACATCACCATGGGAATAGGCAGCCACTTTCTTAATAACATGGGTTCATCTTTGGTTCCAGCATCTGCTTGTTCCTTGTATTAAACAACGGGATACACAAGCAAGACCTTAGAATAAAATTTTAACTTTTTTTATCAAATGCAATTTTACCTAATAGAACAGTAAATAAAAGGTTAAGAGACTAACTTGTAAGTTTGCAGTGTAAATAATCAACAAATTTGATTGCTTTTAAAGTTTTCTTGTACTTTTTACATTTCACATGAATTAAGAGGAAAAAAAACATTCGTAGGCTTTACAAAATGCTCACACACCATTTCTTGTTTTGATACTACATTAAGTCATATTTTCCTGTTGGGAAGTGGGAAAAGTTAGAGCAATATTCCAACAGGAATATCTTATAATGCAGTAACACTACATTAAAAAAATCATTCCACCAATCATTGAAAAAACATTACTTACTTCACTGTATCTGCATGATGTTCAAAGTTAAAGCTCATTGTTTCAGATAGTAGGGAGGCTTCTGTGCTGAGAATTTTCTGGCTTATTCATAAAATAAGCTGAAGAACAGGACAGCAGTGAGTGAGTAAAACAAACACAGAAACCCAGGAGAAAAGACGTGCCCTGAAGACCTGTGCTAATGGCAACGGAGGAAGCAGGGGGAGGGCTTCTCCTCTGGAATTTTCCCCTGATCTCCAACCTGTGTTAACATAAAGAGCTCACAGACAGACACACTTTTTAAATACTGAAATGCCTGCTTAAGCTCAGAGGTATACTGAGACCATTTCCCCCCTGCATAGATCAGGCACATCATTCACCTGTACACAGACATGGCATATGTTTGCAAAGACAATAGCTGTTGACATCTCTGAATTATATAGAGGGGCGTATAAATGGGACTTGCTGTTTGTTTTAATAACTGTTGGAAATGCTTTAGTTTGGTTTTCATCTCCAGTTATAAAATAGACTTGCTGTTTTAAAAGCCCAATTTTATAGTAATTTCTGGCTGGATAGCTTGTAAAAGATCATATAGACAAAGTAGTTGATTCTGAAAAGAGTTTACCTAGTTTCACTGCTCTGAAATGATTGGCATCTTTGCTCTCTACCTCCATGTACAATAAAATAAAAAAACGTTGTGAACTTACTTCCAAAGATGAAAAGCTATTTTTGTTGTGGATTTCTTCTTGCGTATATCTTTTTAAACAGAAGTACTCTCAAAAATGTTTTTGATAATGTAACATAATGTACCTGGAAATAAGTTTTATTTAAAAATTTATAAAATAGTGTATTCATTAAAATTTTTTTCTTGATTCTAAATTACATTCTCTCTCCCTCCTTCCCAAAGAGTAATAGGTGATGTAGCTTACTTATCAGTAAAGATCTTGGTCCATTTGCATACTTTAATATGTGCAGGAAACTTTGGTTTTCTTGTTAGTGAAAGATGGAGTGTTTGGATGGGAAAGTGGTACCCAGTCTGGTGGGCATGGGAGGGAGACACGTAGGAATGGATCAGTACACCTGGTTAGTGGGTGCTACTCTGTGCTTCACCCCAAAAGGTGGTGACTCTTGGGGATTTAAGAGTTGCAGAAGTGGGTGTATGCTTATAAAACAATGTTTTCTCTTATTTGACTGAGTTTATGCATTTTGGAGAAGAATCCCACAGAGGTGCTGAGATACATTTTTAAAAGTCTCTTTGTGCATCCATCTCTTTTTCTGTAAAATGCAATGATATAAGTACCTTCCTCATAGGTCTGCTGTGAAAATTAAACAAGACAATAAAGTAAAGTGCTCAGCACAGGACTTGATGTCTAGCAAGTCCTAACCTTTAATAGATGTTAGGTATACAATAATCAGATTCTGGCTTCTCCTACATTCAGACTGCTGGCAAAGATGGACAAAAAGTATGTTTTGAGTCAGCTGAAGTTTTAACAGGCAAGCACATATTAGAGGGTTCTAAACTCTGATCTTCACTCTCAATATTTATTTGAGGAGAGTCAGAAACATAATAGTTAAGTCTCCTCGAGAAGAACTTGTTCCCCCTAGGACTAAAGGAAGGGAAATCCAAAATTTAAGGCTCAGCATCAACTATAACCTTCCCTATAAAGAGGGCTATCTTCAGAACTCAAAGATCATACTTAGAAAGATTAGAATTGACAGTCTAGTGGGAAATGAGATAAGTAGAGTTTAGTTTGACATAAATATGTTAAGCAATTTGAATTTTATCTTGTGGATCATAGGGAAGAAAATGATGTATTAAAATAGAGATCATATTCACTTACAAGATAGAGACATAGAAATACTTTGTTTTCTCAAACAACCAAAAGAAGTATAACGACCAATTTAAAAACAAAGAGCAACCAGAACTGCCAGAAAATCATTTGCATGGAGTCCAACAACCAAAGAGTGAAAGAAACATTCATCCACGCTGGTAAGAGGGGCAGATATGGGCAGCCAGGCGGAGAGGACCCACGGCAAGGCAAGGTGGCGGATGGCCTGGGTGATCCCACAATTGCCCACAGATAAGCCAGTAGGAACAATGGGGAGCGAGACAGATCAGCAAAACCAAGGGTTTCAGCATGGGGAAACTAAAAACTCAAAACCCCTGGCCGTTAAAAATCTGTGGGAGTTACGGGGGTGGGGAAAACTCCTAGTCTCACACAAGAGTCTTTTGGAGAGGCCCACAGGGTCCTAAAACATACATGAACCCACCCACTTGTGAATCAGCACCTGATCATGATGTACTTCTGGGAAGCAAGGGAAGTGATGGAAAGCAGGACAAGAGTCAAGCAAGCAGCATTGTTCCTTCTCTGACCTCTCCCCCACAGATAGCACCACAAAACAGCAAAGAGGGTTGCCCCTCCCTGGCAAATACCTAAGACTCTGCCCCTTACTACATAACAGGGGAGCTGAGACAAAGAAATATGGCCCAAATGAAAGAATGGATCAAAATTCCAGAAAAAAAACTAAGTGGCAAGGAGATAGACAACCTATCTGATGCAGAGTTCAAAACACTGGTAATCAGGATGCTCACAGAATTGATTGAGCTCAGTTGCAAAATGAAGGCTACATGAAGTGAAATAAAGGAAAATATTCAGGGAACCAACAGTGAAAGGAAGGAAACCAGGACTCAAATCAGTGATTTGGAACAAAAGAAAGAAAGAAAATTCAACTGGAACACAATGAAGAAACAAGAATTCAAAAAAATGAGGAGAGGCTTAAGAACCTCTTGGACAACTTCAAATGCTCCAACATCTGAATCATAGGGGTGCCAGAAGAAGAAGAGGAAGAGCAAGAAATTGAAAACTTAGTTGAACAAATAATGAAGGAAAACTTCTCCAGTCTGGCAAAGGAAATAGATTTCTAGGAAGTCCAGAAAGCTCAGAGAGTCCCAAACAAATTTGGCCCAAGGAGGAACACACCAAGACACATTATAATTAAGTTACCCAAGATTAAAGATAAGGAGAGAATCTTAAAAACAGTAAGAGAAAAGGACTTCACGTAGGACTGACCATAAGACCATCAGCTGATTTCTCAAAAGAAACCTTGCAGAGAAGAAAGGGCTGGAGAAAAGTATTTGAAGTCATGAAAGGCAAGGAACTACATCTAAGATTACTCTATCCAATGAAGCTATCATTTGGAATGGAAAGGCAGATAAAATACTTCCCAGATAAGGTCAAGTTAAAGGAGTTCATCATCACCTTATTATATGAAATGTTAAAGGGACTTTATCTAAGAAATAGAAGATCAAAAACTATGAACAGTAAAATGACAACTCACAACTATCAACAATTGAACATAAAAAAACCCAAAAACTAATCAAACAACTAGAACAGGAACAGAATCACAGAAATGGAGATTTCTTGGAGGGTTATCAGTAGGGAAAGGGAAGGAGCAAATGAGGGGGAAGGTACAGGGAGTAAGAGGCATACTAGGTAGGCACAAAATAGACAGGGGGAAATTAAGAACAGTATAGGAAATGGAGAATCCAAAGAACTTATATGTACAACCCATGGACACGAACTAAGGAGCAGGGAACACTGGTGGGAGTGGGTGGGGGTGCAGGGCAGAGGGGGATAAAAGGGAGAAAAAAACTGGGACAGCTGTAATAGCATAATCAATAAAATATACTTAAAAAGAAAGATTAGAATTGATTGTGAAATTATCAATTCTTTTAATTCTTGGATTTAACTTTTTCTCTAAACCATAACTTATTCATTTGCTGATGATTATGTTTTGTCTTTCTAAATACAACATTCTCATATTTCTCAATAATTTCTGATCATTTTCAAGGGACCAAGTTCACTTAGATGGAAGCCAATGATGTAAAGAACAATGAGAAGAGTTTGAGGTTTCCTATGGATAACTATGGTGCCCTCAAATTCAACTATAATTTACTTTTAATTTTTAACTTTTATCCTCATCCAAGGATGTTTTTTCATTGGTTTTAGAAAGACAGCACAAGGGAGAGAGAGAGAAACATTGATTGGTTGCCTCCTATATGCACCTAGACCAGGGATGGTACACACTGGGACTGGTGATTGAACCTGTAACCTTTAAGTTACAGAGCGACACTGCAACCAAGTCAGTCACACTGGCCAGGGCATTAGTTAAAATTTAATAAATTATTAGAGAAATAGCATTTGACATGAGTAAAGTTGAGTAATGATAAGAAAATAACAATAATTGCTTTCTTTTATTAAACTTCTATGGACCAATGACTATGCTACGGCTTTATATACACAATCCAACCCTCACAATAATCCTTCATATTAACTATTAATTGACCCTTACTGAGAAGAGCCTCAAAGATACTGTCACTTGCCTAAAGTCAGTTAACAGTAGCTCTAGGTCTTAAATCTATGTATTCAGAATTTGAAATTCTGTTGTCATGAAAGTGCTGATATGAGAACAAATGTGTTAGTTAAAATAAGATGACAGAGAGTTCCTCATCATGGCCAAACATCATAATTATTGGAAGCAGCTTTTTAAAAATACATTTTCTCCAAATCTATGGAGATGTAGTGAATCCTCACTGTTTTGTACAGGCACATGGGTGATTTAGATACATCCCCTCCATTGAAAAAACTTAAACAATTTCTGAAATGAAGTACTAACAAAAGACTTGGATTATATTGTATAGAAAGACAAGGACATATGTCCTCGGAAGGGCAAAAATATAACCTTAGGAAAAGAATTGCTTGGGACTCTTTTTTAAAAAAATAAATGAAATTAAGGATGTGAAAATTGATTCTGACTTATCAATTTGATATCCTAATCTTATTTCTTAGAACTGACTTTGAATGACTTTTGGCTGTTTCAAAACATGCACCTAGGAAGATTAAAATTTACTACTACTGTAGCTGTTCAAAATACCTGCTTAAGGCTCTTGAAAGTAATTTCTAAATAGGAGTTTCATACATTATTTGAGTGATGGTGACTGTATAGTTTGTCAGAGGAAGAGGCCAAGGCTTCCTTGTATAGATCAAACACAGGTTTCAAAAAGGCTTCTCTTTTTCTTTTCTTTTTCTCTTTTCTTTTTTAACAAAAATGTTTAAAATAGTCACATAATTTTGTGTTAAAAGTGAATTTATTGGTGCTTAATTCATAATATATAATGTATCCCCATAGTATACTATAACATATGATTAGGTAGTCAATACAAAGGAAATAATAGAAATTTGGCATTATATTTAAGGGATAGTAATCATGTTTTAAAATGAGAGTTGAAGTGTTTCTATTCTTTACATATATGAAAAAATTTAAATAAGATGTGATTTATAGAGTTTCAGGTCTGGGAGTATCTTTACACTCTAGAGTGCAATGGCTTTTTTGTTTGTTTGTTTTTGTAGTTGAAAACTTTTATTATACCCTCACTAAGAGATGGGACAACAACATGTGATGAGACAAATCCACTAATGGAAATCTCATTATTTCTTCCAAAGCCTATACATTCTTGAGAGAATCCTGATATAAAGAAATTTCTTCTTTTGAGGCTGAATCTGCCTTTTACCCATTGCTTTCTTTTAAAACTTCCTAAACCCTACCAACCCGATTATCTCCCTTTGTGGCTTTCCAACCTTAGAAGGCCTGGTTACTGAAATGTCTATCTTCTCTAGGCTAATAATCAATCATCTGTATTCTTTTCGTTGTTCTTCATACAGCATGATTTCAAGTCACCTCTGCATTTAGAATGCGCTTTCTTAAGACAATTCTAGTTCCTCTATATTTCTTTCAACTGTGTGTATCCACAAGCATTTTGAAATTCAAGTATTTAGTTTACTAGATAAATCTCATCATGTGGTGTCATAGTAATGAGCATAATGAAGTGGAAGGACTCAGTCTAGATAGGATAATTTTTAGTAATTTCTCCTTTAACACCTACATCCCTTGATTAGACTGTTACTTTTTGAAGTAAGGAAATATATTTATCTTTGCCATTGTTCTACCTCCCATGCCTGGCATAGTGCCTGTCTGACACGGTTAGTATTCTCTAAGTTTTCACTGATTGTATGATGGATGGATGGATGTTAATCAAGGTCTGTGGTGTCATTCTTATTTTAACTCAATAATAAATTTCTTACCCATAGTTTCAGTGGAATTTGATATAAACTGCTTCATGATAGTAAATCTCATAGCTATTTTCTCCAAGAGCTATGAAATCTTTCTAGCATGACTTTCACAAAGGAGAAACATCACACTTCAGGAGGATGTATCAGAGAGGCTAAGTCGATTCTGTGATTTCTGACCTGTGGAGTATTCCAGTTATTGATATCTGTTTTTCCTCGTGAATTCTTTTATTGATCTCTCATTTTGGAGGGAGGTGAAGTGTTAGGCAATTATTTAGTTGATCTGAAATAGCCTTGATACCATTCTCTCAACATCTTAATCAAGATTATGGTTGAGGAAATGTATGAGAGGCAGATCAATGTGCAAATAGCATGGATCTGGAATATACTGTGAGCGCCATGGAATCAGCATTCCAATCTGTCAGCAGATTGGAATTGTGGTGCAATTTCCTTCTTTTTTATCCAATGCATGGAAAAGATATAAGAATAAGTCATAAATCATACAGCCTAAATTGAGCAAGAGCTCAAGGCAGACCAGGGGCCGTGAGAATATCTAAAAGGAGGGAAGCAGGATGCTGCATTTGTCAGCAGGGTTTTCAATAGTAAGCTTTGAGGGCTATTGCAGAATATTTTCTGGGGCAACTTTATCCCATGAAATGGCACAAAATCAAACAAAGAGAGATGCAAAAAGCCTAGAAAGGTTTTGCTAATGCCGAAAGGAGAAGCAAATGCTATCTGAGGCTGCAATAATACAATAAAGAAGGTGGTAGTCCAGTCTTCTAATGGATGCTTGGAGTTTTGTGTTCCTTATCAGATATCATTATTTTAAAAGCAAGCTTAAAAACCAATGCATCCCAAAAAGTAGCAGCTGAGATGAAGAAGGTGTTTTTGGATCTTATCATTTAATGAAGGACTAAGGAAATTGAAACAATGGTTCTTGACTTGGCATGTATTTCAGACTCATTTGAGTTTTTTGTTTGTTTTTGATACACACATAGATGCTGTTCCTCCTAAGGATTCTTATTCCTTAGATCTGGAATAAAGAGAGGCTGTACATTTTTTAAAAAGTTTTACAGATACTTCAAATGCATTTCTTTGGTTGAAAACCATCAAATTAGAAATAGCTTAGAGAAGAATGTTAAGTGGGATATAATGATTATCTACAAATGCAAAGATGTCAAAGTTTCTACTTACCGAATCCCTTGGAAAACTGATCAGCCAATTACCACTGGACTCTTTATTTCCAAAATTAATAGCTAACCAGCTGTGGCTAAAGGAAATGCCTTTTAGGTAATCATCAGCAGAGTGGGCTGGCTGGGATAGATATTGCTGGCAGATAATCATTGTGCTTTTTTCCCTTTATATCTACAACCAGATGCTGATATGGATTTTCTTATCTCATTTTCACCCCCTCCTTCAAACACTCATCTTGAACTGTACCAGAGGTACAGTTCAGGTCTCACCTGAGACCTGGTCTTGGTGGGTGAGGCAGATCTGGACTAGGACTGGGACTTGGATGGGTCTAGACCTTAGATCGTACATGGTTCATAATTTAGTGAAAATTTCACTAAATATTAAGTATTTAGTGAAAATATTCAGTAAGTCTTGATTAAACTCTTTATTCAGTAACTCTCTCCATCTCTTCCCTCCTCCCCTCCCTTCTCCTATCCTCTCCTCTCTAATCGTTGTTTCAGCATCAGTTTTGCAAAGAGGCTTTACTCGTTTGGAAGAAGTTGTCACTCTTCTGTCCTATAATCTTGGCTATTATCTTTGAAAGGTAAGATGATTTTCTGCTTTAAAAAAGTTTTCAGGACTTCTTGTTTATTACAAAGTAGGTAGAATTATCACTCCTGCTCATAACTTCCTCACTTTTCTCTCTCTGTTCGCTATATTTTTCTCTCCCAACTTGGTAACTCATGGCCAAAATGGGAGATTTATCTAGCTGTGTTTGTGATTACCTGAACTTGAAAATGAGGAAAGGTAAAGCAGTCTCAGCTGTTTTTCCTCCCAAATATTCTTACCATTTTCTCTCCTGGGAAAAAGACAGTCAGAGATCAGATTTAGTTCAGAATGTGAGTATATTTTGGCTCAAGCATACCATAGTCCAAACATAATTTTACTGTAGTATCTTAGACTTGGCTAGAAAAGGTTTTGTTTGCTTGAATATGGCCAAGGGCTGTCTTACGAAGAAGCTAAAGCAGTTGTGATGCAACAGCCCTGGGAGAAAGGGAACACTCAGAGCAAGTCTGCTTCTCACACAGAGGGACAGAGTGGGAAATAGTTAGGAGTTTTTGGAGGAGGTTCTTAGACCCAACAATACCCTGTCACTTTCCCCTAAAAGAACAAGGCACACCTGACAATAAAGGCTCAGTGCGGTTAACTAGTTGTCTAAAGCCTCTTCACATTCCCTCTGTCATCCGACCTATCCATCCAAAGGCAAAAGGGATGCCTGGACACCCACTTAGGGGATATGGAGATGAGACCAGGGAGGCAGGTGTCTGGTTACTTTATCTTTTTTATGTTTGCTTGCAGCAGACTAATAAGTAGGCCATTCCCACCATTCCTTTGTCTTATTTCAGTATTGGTATACAGGATTTTAAAAAAGAGTCCATTAATTAATTCCTCAAGCTGTAACATTGGCCTCCTGCTCTTACCCATAAGAAAGGCACTGACAGCAGTTTTTCCCATCTCTGGATGAGTGTAAGTCATAATGGGTAACTCTCTCAGGCATGTTTTCATGTTAAGTCTCTCATTTAAAAAAAATAAACACTTGTCATTTTAGAAGAAACTTTAAACATGGTAGACTGAGGTGGGCCAGTATGAGTGTGGGGTATATTCTAGAACCTACAGTTGTCTCAGGGCTCCTACATTCATGTCAAGGATGGAAGTATAACTGGAAAAGACACCGGCATTCGGCCTGCCTGTCACTACCAAATCCAATAAGCAATGATAGTGATTGAATCTTTTATGAGCGCTTTATTCAGATGGCTGGTGATCTGAGAAGATGGCAGGTTCATACCCTAACAAACCATCTTCCCCTCTCTTTCCTGGTCAGAATTTTTATAAGGGAGGTGGGGGAAGACAAACAAGATGCAGTGAGGGCTTTGAAATTCAGGGAGGATTAGGTGAGCAAGGCTGCAGTTCCCAAGGAGAGGAGGGAGAGTCTATCTCCTCATTGATACAAAGGCCTGGATGCCTCCAACTTGTCCCCAGGTGGTAATCTCTAGCCAGTGCCCCAGGAGGCTGGCTGTTTCCCAGGAGCCAGGATGGGCCTTATCTCCAGTTTCTGAAACAAAAGCTTTAACATACACATTACTTGCTAGGCTTAATAACTTTCTCCTTAAGCTAGAATTTTCCAGGTCTTGAGTCCCCTATCAGAAGCACTGCCAAACCCTAAAGATGGCATCTCACAGGGCAGAGCAGACTCCTCCATGAAATCCCTGTCACCTCTGAGCTCCTCCTGGCTGTGACTACACAGAAAAAGGCCCTTAAACGCATGCTAATGACTAATCTACAACCAGCCACCAGCCACTAGCTACATTTCTCTATTGACATTCTCACCCTAATAAGTTTATCACATTACTTCCAGGCATTTGACAGAGACCTTTCGGGTCAGCAAGGTCATAGTGCATAGTGATTTCAGGTTTTGACCTTGGAGTCAGAGGAAACTGGGTTTTGAATCCCAACCCTTACACTGATTAGAACAACCTAGGATAAGTCACTTAACTTCCCTGACTCTCGAATTCCTTACTGATGAAAAGGAGATGATGATATCCAACTTCCAAGGAAAGAGAGAATATCTATTATGTGCCTGCTTGTCTATCTTAATATCTATTAAGCAGCAAATAAGTGATGGCTAATATTTTGATGGTCACCTTACTACCCAATAGTTGCTTGTTCCCTCTCTTCTCATCAGCTAAGCCAAAGCATTAAAAACCATAGTAATAAACATTAAAATATCTCCTGATATTAATTGTAATTTCACTTCACGTTTACTAGAGCGATAAATTTATAAGGCATCATCTGGCATATCATAAATGCCATGAAAAAAATCCAAGTCTGTGACATCATCATGGAAAGGGTAACTGAGGAATGGTTTAAGCTGGAAGCATTTTGTGGCAGCTTCATCCCAGGGCATTCTGGATAGAATGAGGGCTGCGTCAGGCCACTGGCTTCTCAGGTATTCATTAGTCCTGAAGAAAGCTTCAGGTTGAGGTCATTACCGCTTAATTACAGTTTGTGATTACAGGCACATTCTTCAGTGACCTTATTCTGTGTGCTGGCCTGCTTGCTCACCAGAGAGTCTGTGCAGCTGGAAATTTTGGCTGGTTAGAAAGTATAAATGGAGTTTTTTCAGCTTGAATTGAAAATCATTCTTGCTGAAATGTCACATTTTTCCTTCCATCTGGATATGGTTAATCACGGTGCTTGCTTTTATATACATTTTCCATAAGCTCTACTTTTTGAGATGTGCCTGGACTTACCAAAATGCTGATTTAAAGCTGAGCTTTGAGGAGAAGTGCTCTTCTGTCAGTATTTACTCTTTGGCATCACAGGAGATTTTCTTATGATCACTTCACTGTATTTGAACCTGGAGTCTTGGAACTATCCAAAACTATGTAGACACTGGTAGGAACTTTAATTCCATGACTACTCTAAGAATAATGTTCTAAAATCATAGGAAAGGAGGCCTGACCTAGTAGAAAAGAGTACTTGGGTAAGATATGAAAAATCTGGCTGGATTCTATGCTGGATTCTAGTTGCAACTGAGTCCTAAGCAAAATAGTTTCATTCACTTGTTCATGCTAGGAATAATTAGTGAGTGCTTTCTGTGGGCCACACGTGAGGGAAGGTATTGTGGGTACTGAAGTCATTGAGGTCTGGCACAGCAGTTTCCCTTTTATCATTGTATCTACAATATTGTCCTCCACGTATGATAATACGTAGACAAATGAGTGTAGTTGGGCTCCAGTTGTATTTATGGACAATGAAATTTGAATTTCATAGAATTTTTTGCATATCATGAGATATGACTTTTCCTCTGACTCTCAGTTTGGCCTATGGTTGTATTTTACCAACCCTTGATTTGGCAGAATTTTTTGGTTTTATGAAAGTACATTGAAATTTGGGGTGTCTGTGTCTTTTCCAAGGAAATGATAAGTTCTATGCTGGGACCAGAAGTGTGAGAAAGAATGAGTCTCTTGAGGCCAAAGAAAGGAGCAGGTGCAAAGACCCATAGGCAAGACAGTAAATACCGTAAATGTATGACTGAAATACAGAATGTATGATGGGAAGCAGTGATAAATATGGAATCTGCTTAGGTAAGCGGGTGTCATATTATGAATAGCTTTATATACCATATAAAGGATTTTGGAGCAATAGGAATCCTTTGGAAGGTTCTTAGTAAATAACAAGTAGAAGATTAAATTAATGGTTGAAAATATGTCTGTAGATGCACGTGGAAGATGAAATAGACAAGGCTGTGCCCCAATACGACTTTATTTGCAAAAACAAGAGGTAGGTCAGATTTTGCCTGTGGACCATAGTTTACTGACACCTACTGTAGACAGACAACCTGACTGAAATGTGGTTCAATAAGTAAATTTTGGGGGGCAAATTACTAAAGTTCTTTACTGTCATAGTCTTGTTGTACTCTTCTAGTTTCTTTAAGGAAAAGTCCATTGAAAGTCCATAGATATAAGTGAAGAGTGGAAACACTTTCATTTACTATGTTGGAAGAAAACAGTAACTCTGGGAAGATGTTCAGACAACAGCTACTTGATCTTACCACATTGAATGCTATTACCAAGTGTCCCCAGGGACCGGTTCTCTGTAGGGTACTTTGCCCCATCACTAGTTATAATGTCACCTTTCCTTCACTTTCCAATCTTGATTTTTCTCCATGACACTGGCTATATTTATCTGAGTTATAAGATGACCAGCTAACTAACTTAAAATCTAGCCTTAGTTTTCAAATTTCAGTGACTTTAAATTCCAGTAGAGAATGGCAAAGAACTGTGTATCAGATTATTCGCTAATTTTGGTACAAGAAACAAGTTCTACAGTGGTGAGATTTTGAAGATTACCTAGAATGCAAATGTGTATAAAAAACAAAATAACAAAAATGATAGGCCCAAGTGAGAGCATTGACAAAGATGAATATGAACAAGCTTCATAGGAATAAAAACCTTTCATCAAAGGATTCAGCACATATATCCAATGGAGAGGGTTTTGGCTATAGGAAAATAAATAAGATATTTGAAAAGTCATGAACTCACTGGTATGTTTGACATTCTGAAAAATTTTTGTGATTGCATTCCTTTTAAAAAAGAAAAAAATTCAAGGATCTCTTCAAAAGGACATTAGCATATGTAATATGAGGTGGGAAGACCCTTGAACTGGGGGTCAATAAGACCAGTGTTACAGCCGAACATCTGCAATTGGCTAGCAGCTGTTTGACTGTGATCAGTGTTAGGATGTTCTGTGAAGTGAGGAAATAGAGGATGTCACTATATTCCCTCCATATTTGCTCCCTACTTCCGCCAGCTTATTACCCCAGAGGTGATCTGGACTTTAATAAAGCTAACTTTTCCCAACATTAGTCAATGTGCCCACTGATAACATTGCATTAGTATAACTAATCACTCATTTCAAATTAATAATAAATATGTGGATTGAAGGACTCATATATATAGATGAAAATTCTTCCAAAATTGATATGTAGATTTTAATCCCAAGCAAAATTCTAACAGGCAAGCTCTACTTCTACTTAGGATGCTGAAAGCTGCAAAAGAATGTTACTCCTATCCTAAGAGTGAGAAAAAAACATGTAGTCCACAAGTTTACAACTGAGCTTAAAGCCATCAGAGTGATGAGGCCACAAGACAGTCAAGAAACCTTAATTCTGGAAAGTGACAGATCCCTTGTCTGGAGGAAGGCAGACACCAACCTTTTGAACTTCTGCAAAGCACAGGAAGACTACGTGGCTGCCATAGAAGCTACTAGGGAAAAAATAGTAAATATTGTAAATACTCCTTTTTAATTGTATTTTTCCATTACATTTTAGTCCCCTGATACCCTCCTCCCCTCCACAGTAACGCACTGTTGTCTATGTCCATGAACCCATTTTCTTTTTTTTCTCATTCCCTCTTTAGAAAAACTGAGAGATCCAGACACGAGGATGGTTAGCTCTCCCTCCCAAACTTTTCCAGGGGCCACATGAAGTGCTCACAGAGAGAGATTGAGGTCAGGGCAAGAGACTGGAACATCCTCCCCACTCCCTCTCCTATGGTAGGATAGATGTACAAGAGGGTGATTGGATGCCACTTGGTGACAGGCAAAATACAGTGCTCATTTTACCAGCTCCTTCTCCTAATGAAAAAAAAGCCTTAAGCCACTTGGAGAGGACAGTGAACACTTGCCACCAAGGATTATGATGGAAAGGCAGGAAAACTTCTTTGTCTAAGAATCCTGCACCAGTACAAAGCAGAGAGTTGCTACCACTTGTGGAGGGTTAGAAAATTATCTTTTGCCCAAGACTTGACAGAGATTTTTCTAAAAAAAGAAAAGTTTGGCTGCTGTGGGAGGGAGAAACAGAAGGGATGCTGAAAATACCTCACCAACAAGGCCTCTGTGAATAAGCCTTGCCTGAGCCTGAGGTGGGACCAGGAGAACCAAGAACTCTCCCCACCCCCACCATGAACCTGGCATCAAGCAACAAGCAGAAGGCAGCCCACTGATGGGCACGAATGTAGAGACACCCCTTCTGTGATTCAGGCATGTCGCACTGCTCCTTCACTAAGCAGAAGATAATAGCAGCCCTACAATTGAAGGTATGTGAATCTTATAATGCACTGAGGATAATGACAACAGAAAAGCCACACCTAATTGAGTTACTGATTAGTTTATTGCAACCCGCCCTCCACTTAATAGCCTGAGAGAAGAAGAGTCATGACCATTTGTGGGAATAAAAACTATTTGCCTCAGCCTCTACTGTTCTATGATATATGATGTTTAACCTTCAATCAAAACTTGCATAATACACACACAAAAAAAAAAAACAAGAAAAAGTGATTCATTGAAGAAGATAAAGTAATGTACAGAACTAGACATAACTGATACAATTAGAACAATTACACAGGAGTTTGAAATTATTTTTAAAAGATTTTATTTATTTATTTTTAGAAAGGAGGAAAGGAGAGAAATAGAGAGGTAGAGAACACCAATGTGTGAGAGATACATTGATGGGTTGCCTCTCACATGTTCCCAGCTGTGGACCTGGCCCACACCCCAGGCATGTACCCTAACTGGGAATTGAACCTGTGACCTTTCAGTTCACAGGACAGCACTCAATGCACTGAGCCACAACAGCCATGGCTAAAATTATTTTTATTAATGTTAAAATACATAGTTAAAAAGATAGACAATATACATGAGCAGATGGGGACTTTCATCAGAGATATAAAAATTATTTTAAAAGACAAAATATTGGAAATTAAGAAAAGTGAGTTGTCAGAGATGATTTCCTTCAGTGGGCTGACTAGCAGACTGTAGGCAGCTGAGGAAAAAAATGAGTAAATATGGAAGTAGGTTAATAGAAATTATCCAAAATAAAATGCAAAGAGACTAAAAGAGCTAAAAAAATAGCCACATAACATTCAAGAGCTGATGGTCTATAACAAATGGTCTAAAATAGAAATAATTGATGTTCCAGAGAGGAAAGAGATAGAAGGAGGTAGAATAAATATTTGAATAAAATAATGGCTGAGAGTGTTTCAAAATTAATCACACTAATAAACAACAGATATATGAAGCTCAGAAAACTCCACACAAAATATAACATAAACATATCAGTATACAGTGTGGGGCAAAAGTAGGTTTACGGTTGTGAGTGTGCAAAACACAGAGTTTATTTTTGTAGTATTTATTAATTATTGTATTATTTTCTATAAAAACTCACTGTAAAACTACTTTTGCCCCACCATGTATCATAGGCAAAATGTTGAAAACCAAAGCTAAGGAGAGATTCTGAAAGGTAGTGGAAGAGAAGTAAAACAATACAAAGAGAGGAGCAAAGATCAGAATTATAGCAGACCTCACACTGGAAACTATTCAAAGCAAAAGATAATAGAATGGCATATTTAAAGTGTTTACAGTAAAAATATGTCAACCTAGAGTTATGTACCTAGTGGGAAGATATATTTCAAAACAGAAGACAAAATAAAATTTTTTTCTCAGACAAATAACAAAGAAAATTTACTACTAACAGAAGGCCTTCCCCACAAGAAATATTAAAGCAAGTCCTTCAGACAGAGGAAAAAATACACCAAATGGAAAGCTAAATCTAAACTAAAGAAAAAAAGCATAGGAAATGGTAAAAAACAAGGCTAAATACAAGGCTTTCAAATCTCTTTAAAAGACTGTTTAAAGCAAACATAGTAATAATGGATTGTGGGGTTCATAACCCTTATAGAAATAAAATCTGCAACAAAATAACACAAAGGACAGGAGGGAGAAAATGGAAATAAGATTTTTACACCATTATGAAGTGGTAGATGATCATTTCAGTATACATTATATTATAAGGATAAGTATGCTAAACAATAGAGAAGTCATTAAAATGAAATAATTTCATATGTGAGATAAAAAACTGGAATGAACAAATGAACAAACAAGAAAAACAAACAAAAAGTCATGGTCACAGACAACAATATGGAGGTTACCAAAGGGCAGGGGGGAGGGGTGGTAGGAAAGGGCAAAGGGGTCAAATGTATGGGGTAGTGGAAGATGATTTGACTTTATGTGGTGGGCACACAGTGTAATAGACAACCATGTACCATAAAAATGTACACTTGAAACCTATATAGTTTTATTAACTAGTGTCACCCTAATACATTTAATAAAAAGAAAAAAATTAAAAAAAAGACAAAAGTGGAGGTGAAATGATATCATAAAATTAGTCAGTTCAAAACTGGTAGGAAAGAAAAAATTACAATAATATATAGGACTACTTAAAAAACAATTATCGAGATGGAACATTTTAATCAAACCATATCAATATTTATTTTAAATATTTATGTTTACTGAAAAAAAGGCAAAGATTTTCATATTGGCTAAAAAAATTAAGGTCCACCTACATACTGTCTACAAGTAACACATTTTTCATATAAAGACATAGATTTATTAAAAGCTATGCCCTCGCTGGTGTGGCTCAGTGGAGTGAGCGCTGGCCTGCGAACCAAAGGGTCACTGGTTTGATTCCCAGTTAGGGCACATGTCTGGGTTGTGGGCCAGGTCCCCAGTAGGGGGCATGGGAGAGGCAACCACACATTGATGTTTCCCTCTTTCTCCTTCCCTTCCCCTGTCTCCAAAAATAAATAATTAAAATATTTTTAAAAAGTTAAATGATAGGTCATATTCTATGCAATCATTAATTACTAGAAAACTGGTGTGGCCCTATTAATACCTAGTAAACTTCAAAACTAAGAATGTAACCAGGGATAAAGAGGGGCACCGCACAATGATAAAGGACTCAATTCATCAAGAAGACATAATCTTAAATATTCATACACCCAGTTGCAGAGTTTCAAATATATTTTAGAACTTGCTAGAACTCTCAAAATAGGAATAGACAAATCTATAAAGTTAGTTGAAGATGTCTATAGTCCTCTGTCAGTAATTAATAGAAAAATTGAGAGAAAAATTTTAGTAAGTATCAAAAATCTGTAGTAAGGCTATAGAATAGCTTCATAACATTATCAACCACTTGACTTAATTGACATTTACATAACAATTTATTGAATAACTTCCAGGCATACATTCCTTGCAAGCAAATGTAAAGCATTTGCCAAGGTAAGAGCACACTCTAGAGTATTAAAGTACAATAAATCTCAATAATGAGTGTACGCTAGAAATAACAGAAAATCCTCAGAGATTTGGAAATTAAATCATGTATTTTTAAACATCTTTTGTATCAGAGAAGAAATCTTGAGATATTAAAATAGTTTTTTTTTAATTTAAGAAAAATCAAAGCACTTTATGGTTCGCAGCTAATGCATGTGCTTATAGGGAAATTTATAGCATCAAATATTTATATTAGAAAAGAAGAAAGATTTGAACTCAATTATCTAAGGTTCCACCTTAAGTTAATAGCTATCTTCCACAATCCACTTCTCATTTTTAAGCAGAAATGTGCCACAGTATACTCTAGATTGGTAGGTACTGATATGTATCACCTATCAGTGCATCAGGAAATGCCAGCTAAGAAATATTTAGTGTAAAATGGACTCGAAAGCATTGTTCACCTCACGACCCACACATGTTTGGGTAACCAGGCATCAGCAGACCTGAAGAGGAAGCTCTCTTGATAATCCAAGAAGACCTCACTTTCAATTTACTTTTGGGAATTAAACCCTGATTAGAAGTACTGGAAAATTAGAGTGGAGCTGATTGTTCTAATGATGTGGGAGAAGTAAAATAAAAACAGATTTAAGGGTGTTTAAACACCTTATTATTAATTTCTCATGCATGACTAGCTTTGTTGCCAATTCAAGTAATGTCAAGCAAAGCTTTGGACTTTCTCAGAAAATCATGAAAAGAAACAGAAAAATTGCTTGGCAAATTACAGAAAGAACTATGATTTGTTCTGAAATGGATTCCTGACTGGGATTACCAACCCTAGTTTGTATTTGTGCCAAGGGTGGAACCTGAACATATGATGTCATAGCTCTCACTGGCTGAGGCAAACACACGGGCCAACCCGGGGCTGATGCCTACCGGTAACGGCGTGAACAGTCCTTGTTCTCTTCTCCACGGTGCCACTCCTCCTGGGATTGTAACTTCCCGATCGGGATTCTGCAGTGTTTGTGCGCGCAAAATTACTTTTTTATCTGAACAACTGCCTCAACACAAAGCAGAAACATTAATAATATTTAAATAATGGTTAGACCCTCTCAGGGAATACTTTTGGGCTTTAAATTTAGAGCTGAGAATTTTCCTGAAGATGATCTGAAATAATGTTTGTGTGTTTTTTTAAGAAATGTTATACCCAAGCAATACTCAGTGAGGTCTGGCACAATAATGTGAATGTGACAGTTGAGTAATAAGAATTAAATATCTAAATCAGAGACATTTACTCTGATTTTAGTTTTTTAAAATAACATTTATTGACCTTTCTGATTAGAAAAAATAGTACTATTCTGTATAAAATTTAAAAAAACTTAAAAAAATTGTTTATTTCACCCTGAAAACTGTTAACAGTTTATGTAAAGCCTTATCTTTTTATATATACACATATACATATATACATACACACATATATGTGTTTAAACTGGATTAAATATGATTTTTAATTTGATTATTATGTTTTGAGAAATTTTCCTTACTATTACATTTTCTGTAAAATGTGATTTTAACAGGGGCATAGTGTGGTAAAATATGTATATAGTAATACACTAATGACTGATATTTCAACTTTTTGAAACTTTCACCATGTTCTATGTATATTTTTGTAGACAAATATTTTTGTACACACATGATAATTTTATTAAAATAACTTCTTACAAATAGAAATACAAGACAAAAATTTCACAACTTTTGACCTCTTGAAACATATCAAATTACCCATCAGAATGGTAGTAAGTATACGAGGACATCTATTTCACTGAGCATTTACCACTGCTGAGAACTGTGCATTTAATGATTTTTCTCAACTTCACAGACGAATAAGTGGTATTTCACTGTGCTTTTAGCATTACTTACCACTTTGCATTACTGACAAGTTAGATACTGTATCTCTTAAAACTGGTTTTTGGGCATTTGTATAAGCTTTTTTTTTTAGCAAGTTATTATTATCTTATATACTTTGCTTATAGTTATATTGGGTTGTTTTTATTTTTCGTAATATTAGTGAGAACTCTTTCAATGTAAAGTTATGTCATTTGTCTGCCATATTGTCTTCTGATTTTTTTTTCATCCTGTTCCCAAATCGAAACCATACCTGTTAGGTCTTTGTATTTTGAGTTTTGGCTAGATGGTAGGATCTTTATGGGGCACTGTTCCCAGTCTGTATGGAAGTGAATTGTGAATGGTGAATACCATTAAGTCATCTTCTTTGTGAATGGCAGCTTAATATGCTGAAAGTAATGAGAGGCCATGTTTCTTTCCTCATGAATATATCTAGATACTGAAACAGCTTAAGAGACTTCTACACCCTTTAACTATTGTTGAGGTTCATCAAATGGAATTTGCCAAAAAAAAAATTATGGCTTTTGACCAAAACCAAAATTTCCTGTTTCTGATTTCTTATAATTGCAAAGTTATTTACCTCTGTCCTGTAACTTGCAAACTCAAATCCCCAAAGTGAAAGAAGCTCTATATTTTGCCATCTTCTATTAACTAATTAATATCTTACTGTTTTTTGTGATTCCTTTGCCTTCAGCAGGGTTTGCAAGACATTGCACATTCCAAGGACTTCTGTGAATGCTCCTTTAATTCTCAAGGAGGCTAACATTGTCAGTCATTTTAAATTTTAATTAAAATATTCAGAAAGAATAAAAAGCCTATAAAATATTCTGGGTAGTTTATGACTAATATTTCTTGAAGTAGGCACTTGTTTTACCTTCCTATTAACTGGAACACCTGTGAGCTTGCTTCTTTAACCTGTGATAACACTCTTGTTGCTTACTCAGCTTTAAATGCCTTCCACGTACTTAAATCATCTTAGAAAACCATATCTGTTTTATTCCTTAAGATTTTAGTCTTACCTCTGTCTCCCTAAAACTTCTAGAATATAAGAGATGATATCTGTTTCTTTTCTCTTTGTTTCAATAATTGTGTAAGTCAGATTTTTCAAGATGTCTTTTAACAAAACTTTTCTATTTGTAATTTTTAATTAAATTTTCTATTGCAATGAAATTTTACTATTCACATAGTCAAATCAATCATATAAATTGAAGTAAAAATCATGGAAATCCATCATTTTTCTTTATAGTTCCTTCCTTTTTTAAAGGTTTGATTTATTTATTTTTAGAGAGAGGGAAAGGGAGGAAGAAAGAGGAGAGGAACATGAATTGGTTGCTTCTTGCATGTCCCCTTTCGGTCTGCAGGAGGATGCCCAACCCACTGAGCCACACCAATCAGGGCTCCTTCTTTTGACTTTTCTATAGTTAGGTTTTTTTTTCTGAAAACATCCTTATTAAATCTAAATTCACATATATGTTTAATTAATTTTCTTTCCTTTTGGAATATGCATAGAGTATGATATTTATCTAATTTAACTTTTTCCAAATGTCCAGTTTTTTATACAGCTTTTATTATATACCTTTTTTTGTGTACTAGCTCTTTTTTACATTCTTTGTGTTTGTGACTTGTCCTACTACTACACTGTTTTACTTATTTTTAAAGAATATATTCAGACAGCTGTCTAGGCCATTCTCCATTTGCTATTATTCTCTTTTCAAAAGTATTGTTTGTTTGTCTTGTCTGTTCTTCTATACTAATTTAAAGATAATTTTGTTAAGTACGGAAATAATTCCATGCCGCTTTTCAAAAGGATGTGTGAGCTTCTGGTGAACTCTCACATATGAAACGGCCTTCAATAAGTATTGATAAGTGGGAAAACAAGAAGAACCAAGTCTAATAAATTACCTTTGATGTCACAAATGAATAAAAATTGTATTTAATTGCATATGCCAAGGATTTCTCTGGAAGGACATGTAAGAAACAGTTCTTAGTTTCAGGTTTTGAGGACGGGTAGGAACAAGATTTACTTTTTTTTTTTGTTTTTGTTTTTTGTTTTTTTAATTATATTTTATTGATTATGCTATTACAGTTGCCCCATTTTCCCCCCTTCATTACCCTCCACCCTGCACACCCCTCCCACCCACATTCCCCCCTTTAGTTCATGCCCATGTGTCATAAGTTCTTTAGCTTCTACATTTCCCACACTACTCTTGCCCTCCCCCTGTCTATTTTCTACCTACCATCTATGCTA
>PVKU01013739.1:0-27031 GCA_004027475.1 Anoura caudifer
AACTTCCCTCTGAGGACTGCTTTTGCAATGTCCCATAAGTTTTGGGTTGTTGTGAGTTCATTTTCATTTGTTTCCCAAAACTTTTTGATTTCTTCTCTAATTTCATTCTTGACCCATTCATTGTTATTGTTTAATAGCATGTTATTCAATCTCCATGATTTTGAGGACTTTGTGTTTTTCTCCTTGTGGTTGGTTTCTAGTTTCAGTCCCTTGTGGTCGGATAAAATGCTTGGTATGATTTCAATTTTCTTGAATTTGTTGAGGCTTGTTTTTGTCCTATCACGTGGTCTATCTTTGAAAATATTCCATGTGCATTTGAAAAGAATGTGTATTCAGCTTCTTTAGGATGAAGGCCTCTCTCTATATATATCAGTTAGTGCATTTCATCTAGAGTGTTGTTCAATGCTACAATACCTTTGTTGATATGTTGCTTAGATCTGTCCATTTTTGACAGTGGGGTGTTAAAATCCCCTACTATAATTGTGTTGCTGTCAATTTCTTTCTTGAAGTCCTCTAAGGTTTTCTTTATGTATTTAGGTGCTCCTATGTTGAGTGCATATATATTTACAATGTTTATGTCTTCCTGGTGGATTCTTCCCTTGAGTATTATGAAGTGACCTTCTGGGTCTCTTTTTATGGTCATTCTTTTGAAGTCTATTTTGTCTGATATGAATATTGCTACCCTGGCTTTTTTCCCCTGTCCATTTGCTTAGAAAATTTGTTTCCAGCCCTTCACTTTGAGTCTGTGTAAGTTTTTTGTCCTGAGGTGGGTCTCTTGTAGGCAGCATATGTGTGGGTCATGCTTTCTTATCCATTCAGCTATTCTATGCCTTTTGATTGGAGTATTTAATCCATTTACATTTAAGGTTATTATTGATAGGTACTTATTCCTTGCCATTTTTGTACCTGTGTTCCTCTCCCTCACTCTCTCTCTTTTCCTTCCTTTCCTTAAAGCAGTGCCTTTAGTATCTCTTGCAGAACTGGTTTGGTAAAGGTGTATTCTTTTAGACTTCTTTTGTCTGGGAAGCTCTTTGTTTGGCCTTCTATCTTGTTTGAAAGCCTTGCTGGGTAAAGTAGTCTTTGTTGCAGGTCTTTGGTTCTCATTACTTGGAATATTTCTTGCCATTCTCTTCTGGCTTGGAGGGTTTCCTTTGTGAAGTCAGCTGTTAACTTTAACGGGGCTCCCTTGTATGTTACTTCCTGTTTCTTCCTTGCTGCCTTTAGGATTCTCTCTTTGTCTTGGAATTTTGCCATTTTAATTATGATGTGTCTTGAAGTGGGTCTCTTTCGGTTCCTCTTGATTGGGACTCTCTGTGATTCCTGGATTTGTGTGACTTTTTCTCTCATCAGATTAGGGAAGTTTTCCATTATTACTTTTTCAAATAGATTTTCTATCCCTTGCTCTTCTTTTTCTCCCTCTGGTATCCCTATTTTATGGATATTATTATATTTCGTATTGTCTTGTATTTCTCTTAATCCCTCTTCATTCTTTCTGAGCATCTTTTCCTTTTCTTGCTCTTTCTGGATGTTTTTTTCTACTTTGTCCTCCAACTCGCTGATCCAATCTTCTGCTTCATCAAATCTGCTTTTCACTCCTTCCACTATGTTCTTCAGTTCAGAAATTGTATTTTTCATTTCCTCTTGGCCCTTGTTGATAATTTCTATTTCCTTTTTCATGTGGATATAGTTTGCAGTGAGTTCCTCGTAGCTTCCCTGTAGCTTCTGGTAACTCATTGAGAGCTCTTGGAGCTTCCTGACAACCACTTCTTTGAACTCAAAATCTGATAGTTGAGTTGCCTCCTTTTCATTTAGCAATCATTCTGGGGCTTCCTCCTTTTCTTTCCTTTGGGGATTATGTCTTTGTCTTCCCATTGTTTGTGAGACTCTTCTTGTTAGGCTCAGCTTCTTAAATTGATCTGTTCTGGCTCCCTGGGTTTACGCTGTGAACTTCTGTGGTAGAATACCTGTGAGATTCAGTGGTGCTGTCTCCTTCAGGTATCCTGGTGTTCATGGCTTCCAGTGTCTCAGCTATTGAAATGCCCCTTCTTTGGGACCAACTCTGTTCTTTCCACAGTTCCAGGGTTTTTTGTTTTGTTTTGTTTTTGTCTGACTTGTAGGTATTTAAAAAGAGTAAAGAGGAAGAAATCAAAGAAAAGAAGAAAAAATGAAAAGATTAAAGAAAAGCAGAAAGAAAAAGAAAAGAGAAAAGAGAAAGGAAGAAAAGATTGGAAAGAAAGGAAGAAGGAATAAAACAAGAAAGAAGTAAAGAGAAGCAAAAGGAGTTGATGGGTAAAAAAGATAAAAATAATGAAAAATTAATTAAAACAAAACAAAACAAAACAAAAATACAAACTCTTGCTGTTATCAATCTTGCTTAGCTGGTTTTTCTGGCCTTGCTGACTGCAGTGGCTAAGTGGTGACTGTATAGTTTTTCTCCCTGTTGAGCACTCAGTTATCTTTAGGCTACTGTCCTCAGAGCTAGCCCTGGGCCTCTCTGTACAGGACCTCAGGTGTATCTTCTGAGGTGGCATGCACCTACCATGGTCATGTGCAAACGCTAATGATCTCCCAGCCTTCCTTGCACTGGTGCCGACTGTTGTGCTTCTTGAATCATCTCCCATGCAGGTTGCACACAGGTGCCTAAGATCTCCCACCCATCCACGCAGGTCCCGGATGGTGTGTGGGCACTTATGGATCCCCACACAGCTGCTCCCAATGGCACGTGGGCACAGACAGTCACACGAGTTCCGATGCGCAGTCCTCCAGGGCTATGAGATCTTAACTCTTCTCTGTGAGATTTCAAGCAACCAGGTTTATCCCGGTGCTGCGAAAACCTTGTTTGGCTGAGCAGGGAGCAGTTGACCCAGCCCCCTCCCTCCCTAGAGTCTTATGGCCAGCCCTGGCCTGGGATCTCAGCCCCTGCCCTGATCTCCACACTGCTGAAGTACTTTCCTTACCATCTGGTTTTTCAATGCCCACTGTAATTTTTGATCTCCTGTTTTCAAATACGCTGTGTTTCTTTTTTTAAAGATTTTATTTATTTATCTTTAGAGAGGAATGGAAGGAGAGAGGGAGACAAATATGAATGTATGGTTGCCTCTCATGTGTCCCCTGCTGGGAACTGTCCTGCAACCTCAACATGTGCCCTGACTGGGAATCGAACCACGATACTTTGGTTCGCAGGACCGCGCTTAATCCACAATATGCTGTGTTTCTGATGTCTGTTTGGTGTGCTCGCTGTATTTTGACCAGGTTTTTCTCCTGTGTGTAGGGGGAAGAAGAATGTGCTTCCTCTTACTGCACTGCCATCTTCCTTCCCTATTCAGCATATAGTTCTTTATAGTAATTTCTTAGAATTCTTTGTATTTCTGTGATATCAATTATAATTTCCTCTTTTTCATTTCTAATTTTGTTTATTAGGTTCCTGTCCCCTTTTCTTTTGATGAATCTGGTTAAAGGTTTAACAATTTTATTTACCTTTTCGAAGAAGCTCCTGGATTTACTGATCCTTTGACTTGTTCTTGTAGTTTCTGTGTCATTTAATTGTGCTCTGATCTTGATTATTTCCTTCCTTCCTTGTTCCTACAGTTCTTGTAGATGTAAGGTTAGGTTGTTTATTTGAAATGTTTGTATCTTTTTTAGGTAGGCCTGTTTTGTAGGGACTTCTCTCTCAGGACTTCCTTCACTATGTCCCATAGGTTTTGGACTGTTGTGCATCCAGAAATGTCTTAATTTCTTCCTTGAACTAATTATTAACCTTCATTGTTTTGTGGCATGCTATGCAGTATCCAAGAGTTTGCATATTTTTGAACATTTGAATCATAGGAATACAAGAAGGAGAAGAAAAGGAGCAAGGGATAAAAAACCCCATTTGAAAAAAGAATAACAGAAAACTTTCTGGACCCTGAGAGGGGAAAAACCACACAAGTTTAGGAAGAAAAGAGTGTCCAAATCAAGATGAACCCAAAGAGGCCTACCCCAAGATACATCGTAATTAAAATGCTGAAGAGAGAATCTTAAAAACAGCAAGGGAGAAACAAGAACTAATATATAAAGTGGTTCCAATAAGGCTAGCAGCTAATTTCTCAACAGAAACACAATCCAGGAGAGAATAGCAAGAAATATTCCAAGTAATATAAAATAAAGGTCTCCAACAAAGATTACTATACCCAGCAAGGCTCTCAATTAAAATGGAAGGCAAAAGAAGGAGTTTATGAGACAAAAGGACGCTCAAAGAATACATCTTCACCAAACCAGAACTGCAACATATGGTAAAGGGACTGATATAAGAAGAAGGAAAAAAAAAAGACTGAGAAAGAGAGGAACACAGGTACGGAGTAGAATGGCAATGAATAAGAACCTATCAAAAATAACCTTAAATATAAATGGATTAAATGCTCCAATCAAAAGACATAGAGTAGCTGAATGGATAAGAAAGCATGACCCACACATATGCTGCCTACAAGAGACCCACCTCAGGACAAAAGACCTACAGAGACTCGAAGTGAAATAAATTTTCCAAGCAAACAGATAGGAAAAAAAAGCCAGGGTAGCAATACTCATATCAGACAAAATAGTCTTCAAAAGAGTGGCCATAAAGAGAGACATAAACATTGTTAATATATATGCACCCAACATAGGAGCACCCAAATACATAAAGAAAATTTTAGAGGACTTTGAGAAAGATATAGACAGTGACATACTTATATTAGGGGATTTTAACACCCCACTGTCAAAAATGGATAGATCTTCCAAACAAAATATCAACAAGGGTATTGTGGCATTGAGCAATGCCCTAGATCAAATGGGCTTAACAGATATATGTATAGAACTTTTCATTGCAAAGAAGCAAAGTACACATTCTTTTCAAATGCACATGGGACATTTTCAAAGACAGACCACATAATAGGACAAAACACCAGCCTCAACAAATTCAAGAAAATCCAAATCATATAAAGCATTTTCTGGGACCACAAAGGACTAAAACTAGAAACCAAACTCAAGAGAGAAGAAAGAAAGAAAGAAAGAAAGAAAGAAAGAAAGAAAGAAAGAAAGAAAGAAAGAAAGAAAGAAAGAGAAAGGAACCCTCAAAAGCACTCAAACTCTTGGAGATTGAATAGCATTCTATTAAACAATAAATGGGTCAAGAATGAGATCAAGAAGACATCAAAAACTTACTATAAACAAATGAAAATGAACACAGAACAGCCAAAAACTTGTGGTACACAGCAAAGACAGTTCTGAGAGGGAAGTTCATAGTGATACAGGCCTACCTAAAAGAGAGAGAATGATTTCAACTAAACCACCTAACACTGCATCTACAAGAACTGGAGGAACAACAACAGACAAAGCCTAGAGCAAGAAAGAAAGAAATAGGGAAGATCAGAGTAGAATCAAATGACATAGAGACTAAAAGCACAATTCTAAGGATCAATGAATCCAGGAGCTGGTTCTTGGGAAGATAAAAAAAAAAAATGACAAGCCTTTAAGGGGACTCATCAAGAAAAAAGAGAGAGGACCCAAATAAACACAATCAGAAATGAAAGAGGAAAAATTACAACCAATAACACAGTGAAACAAAAGATTCTAAGAAATTATTACAAACAATTATATGCCAAGAAATTTGAAAACCTAGGTGAAATGGACAAATTTCTAGAAAAATATAATCTTCCAAAACTCAATGAGGAAGAAGCAGAAACCCTGAGCAGACCAATAACAGCTGATGAAGTAGAAACAATAATCAAAAAACTCCAGGCACACAAAAGCCCTGGACTAGATGGTTTCACAACGAACCAGAGACACTGAAAGAAAGAACAATCTGACAGTAATCAGAGAGGATAAGGCAGAGGGATAATGGGGGGCAATCAAGGTCCACATATGAAGGGCACATGGACAAAGCCAAAGGAGGTGCATTTGAGGGTGGGAGGTAGGGATGGGGATGTGTGTGATGTGGTGGGGTGAAAATGGAGACAATTGTACTTGAGTAACAGTATATATATATATATATAATCAGCTATCTAGAGGAATGGGACATGATTTTGCAATGATAAAGTGAAAAGGAATCCTAAGAGTGAAGAACAAAAATGAGGCTAAGACGGGGAAAAATTAAAAGTTGAAACCAAAGGAAGAAGAAAAAAGAAAAAAAAGGAGAATAAAGAAAAATAAAAGGGCAGGATGAAAGAGAAGAAGAAAGAGAAAAAAGAGAAAAAAGGCTAAGATGGGGCAAAATTAAAATTTTGAGATGAAAAAAGAGTAGGAGTGGAACAAGTAAAATTTGATATTTGAAATACGAAATTAGTGATAAAATTGTAAAATTCAGCAGTAATTTTATTGCTATTTAGATATAAAATTGAAAAAAATGCAACAACCACCAAACTACCCACAACCAACTAGCAAAGATTGCTAAAGATGGCAAGAGAACACGGATATTTTAAGAGCAGGGAAAAAGGATGTGAGATGACCGGTGACAAGAAAATTGGTTTTGCATGTCTGCCCTGGGAGAAACAGTAAGAGTGTGGAGTGGAAACAAGGTGTAGCAAGAAAGGAAACAAAATTCAAAAGGAAAATAATGAGAAGATAGGAGAATGTAAAATGGGGTAAGAGAAGGGAGGGGCAAATATGTGAATTTAATAAACTATAAAATCTAGTGACTTAATATGCATGAACTTGATGGACAAGAAATGAATGTTAAAAAGATATGCAGGCAGGAAAATATTGCAAATCACGGAGAAGAACACAGTGGATTTTATCTCAGTAGCCTCTAGTATTTACCACTGTTTTTTTTCTCCCTTCCTGATCCACCTCTGGTGATGTCAGATGTTGGCCCCATCTGACTTTAGGCAGCCAGTGTGAGATTTCCAGGGATCTGTTGTCTGTGGCTGTTTCCTTCAGTTGTTAATCTAGTGACTCTGCACTGAGTAGTCAGGCTTATGCACCACCAGTCCAGAGTAGAGTCCCTCCTATGGTTGGAAGTATTGTTTCCCCTCAGGCTGCTGCCGCTGAGGGGAGAGTAGTCTGCCTGCGCAGGATAGCTGGTACCATAGGTTGCATGACTCAGCACTGGGATCCCAGCATCTACTTTCTCAGTTCTCTTCCTAAATCTTCTATCCCCAGTCTCTCCTCAGGCATCTCTAGTCCAGTCTTTCCTCACCCTTGCCGGAGCCCAGGGTAAGTGGCTACAAATGAAAATGTGTGTGTTAGCCCTTTGAATAGTTCTTTGCATCTCCAGCCTTCCATCTCTGGCAGAGAGCAACCCTGTCACTTTTCATTGCTGTTTACTATCTATGTTTGCTTTGGTGCTATAAGCTGAGAATCCTAGATCAGCATTTAGACCCCATTCTTCTCAGGGGACTCCAACCAGCTGCTTAATTATCCTCTGGTGCTGACACCTGCAGGTACCTGGCCATCCCTCTCAAGTCTTTACCATACTCCTTACCAGACAGGTTGTGTTGAAGCTGATTCTTCTGTCTGTCTGAAGTTATAACATCACACTTCTTGATTTCAAACCATACTACAAAACTATAGTAATCAAAACAACACTACTTGTATAAAAATGGACACATTTACCAATGAAGCAGAATTGCAAGCTCAGAAATAAATCCCTGAGCATTTGACAAAGTAGCTAAGAATACTTGATGGGTAAAGGACTGTCTGTTTAGTAACTGGTGTTAGGAAAAGCTGGGTAACCATATATAGAAGAAAAAAATTAGGCCTCTATGTCACATCACTCACAAAATTAACTCAAAGTAGGTTATAGACGTAAACATAAGACCTAAAACTCCTAAAAGAAAATAAAGACGCTCCTTGATGGTAGTGTTTCAGCAATTTTCTGTATTTAACACCAATATCACAGTAACAAAAGCAAAACAAAAATAGTAAATGGGGCTGCATCACACTAAAACTCTTCTATACAGCAAAAGAAATAATCGACAAAATGTAAAGGCAATCTACAGAGAAGAGAACACATTTATAAATCATGCCTGAAATGGGGGTTAATATGTATCCAAAATGTTTAAAAAATCCATACAGCTTCATGGCGATAAACACAAATAATTCAATTAAAAATGAGTAGAGAAATTTAATAATTTTTTTTATCAAAGAAGACATTCAAATGGCACAGACACACAAAAAAGGTAGTAGGTAAGCATTAGGAAAATGCAAAGCAAAACCACAATGAGATATCACCTGTTAGAATGGCTATTATAAAAAGAGAAGAGATAGCAAGTCTTAGGGAGAATGTGAAGAAAAGGGAACCCTTGTGCATTCTTGGTAGGAATCTAAATTGATACAGCTACTGGGAAAACATTATGGAGGTTTCTTAATATATTAAAAATAGATGATTCAACAATTGTACTTCTGGGTACACAGTCACCCCTGAGTATCTGTAAGGGATTGGTTCCAGGACCCTGTGCAGATAACAAAATCCACAGATGCTCAAATCCCTTGATTAGGATGGTATAGTTTTTGCATATAGACTATAGCAGGACATGCCTACACATTACTTCATTCTTGTGGATTTACTGTAGTGCTCTGCACATGGCAAATTCAAGTTTTGGTTTTGGGAACTTTCGGGATATTTTTTTCAAATATATTTGATCTGTAGTTAGTTGAATATGCAAATGCAAAACCCATGGATATGTACGAACAAATGTATCCAGAGAAATTGAAATCAGAATCTCCCACATTCATTGCAGCATTATTCACAACAGCTAAGATATAGGAAAAATCTAATGATGGGTAAATAAATATAGGTGTGATATATGTGTACATCTGTTTATATATAATAGAGAGAGATATATTGCACCTATCTATCATCCATCTATCTATCTACACAATATACACACACTTAAACATTATTCACCATGAGAAAGAAAGAAAGAAAGAAAGAAAGAAAGAAAGAAAGAAAGAAAGAAAGAAAGAAAGAAAGAAAGAAAGAAAGAAAGAAAGAATATCATTTGGGACAAATTACATGAATCTTGAGGGCACATGCTAAGTGAAATAAGTCTGATAGAAAAATACAAATAGTGTATATTACTTTATATATGTAAGTAGAAATTTAAAAAACTAAACTCAGAAACTGAGAGTTATAGTAGTGTTTACCAAGAGGTGCAGAGTGGGAAAAAAAGGAGAATTGCTTAAAGGGTACAACATTTCAATTATAAGGTTAAAGAGTTCTGATGATATAAGGTACAACACAGTGATTATAGTGAATAATGCTGTATTATATATTGAATGTTGCTAAGAGAGCAGATCTTAGATGTTGTCATCGTAAAAATTGGTAATTATGTGACAGGTTGAAGATGTTAACTAATGCTATGGTGGTAATAATTTTGCAGTATATAAGTGTATCAAATCAACATGTGCTCTAGGAATTTACACAGTGTTATATGTCAATTATATTTCAGTAGAACTTGAAAAATACAAAAATAAATACAAAAAAATGCAAGCCCATCTTGATTCCAAGAACACATACCACACATACAACATGCATACACATGCACTTCACCATTAGCTATTCTTACCTGGTACCAAATGATGCCAGATGATGCCTGTCAAGAGGTTTTGAAAATACTATAGTAATTTACCTTGAGGACACTGAAGGAAATAGCAAATGAATGTGGAACACATCTGTCTTTGATACAAAGTGAGCAGAGTAGTGTTAGCTACCATTTATTAACCATATGCTCCATGCTATAATCTTTATATTCATGATCTTTAATTCTCACAATGATCCTGAAAAGTAAGCCATGTCCTCAGAATGTGAGGATTAGAGAATTTCAGTGACATACTCATATTCTATTAAGTGTCAGAAACCTAAAGGTCTGATCCCAAATATTTGTTCTTTATACTATGTTAACCTGCCGGTGATGAGGAAAACATAATTAGAAAAATAGACATGTGCTATTTACATTTCTGTATTCATAGTCTTTTTCTTTTTTTAGGAAAAGCATGTCTTCTTTCCTTAAAATTACTAACTTCCACTTACAAATAACAAAGTAAGCCCATTTCACAAGTGTATTTAAACCTTACATATTTATTTTCTAAGGAGATATTCAGGATTAGTTAATTATTTGTTACACACACAAAATTATACTATTCCCTATAGTCAAGGAAGAGTATTTTCAGCAAAAATAATAAGTGATTACATTTTGCAATGGGGAAATAATCCTCTGGGGTCCTACTGAACCCTTTTTAATTGATCTGCTACTATTTTACTTAAAAAATCTATCTTGAATTATAATGATGTGTGTGAATTTAATTTCAAAGCTTAATAACCTTGTGATGATAAGGTCCATAGTCTGCTCACTTTTGTAAACCCTAGAATGTCTAATCCTGTCTCTTCCCCAAGAAAGTGGGATGACGTTCCACTCAACGCTCCCAAGAAAGGATGCTGAAGCTCAGGAAGGCTAAAGCACCCTGCTCACTGGATATGTTGGATATGTTCTTGGGATTTAGAAATATGTCTTTTGTTTTTTTTTACAAAAACAGATCTGTAGTTACTGTTTTTTATTCCTAATATGATCATTTCTCTAAAGACATCAATTTACCCACTCACTCAGCAAACATTTATTGAGCTCACATAACCAAACTCCATCAAGGCTGCAGTAGGGCTTTCATATGTCCTAGTCACTTTTTCCATCTGAGCCTTTATTCCTTCATAAAATATATTAAAACATTCTATTTTATAATTACACTGCTACAAAGATGAATATAATCAAGGCTGGATTCATTGTTATATATTTATTATTATTATGTTCACTTTTGTCTCATATTTTAAAATAAATTAAAATGACCATACTTCTGTGGCCACTGAAAATGTGGTGGTCCATAAGTACCATGTCCCTGTGCCTAACGAAGAAGTTGGCCTTGATCACTGAGTTCTGCTCCCCTGATTCATGCATGGGATCTGTCTCTTGTGCACTCAGAAGAGGAGGAGTAATACTTAACCACAGGTACATTATTTCTTAAGGCCGTACATAGTGAATTCAGCAACTAGGTCACTTTAAAGCAGAATCCACTCTTTCTCTGTGGTTGGTGATGGCTTCCTCCTGCTTTTGCAGCTATACTCCTTTATGGGTGGTGGATTTATAAAGGCAAGGTCAGGGTCAGATTACGCCACCACTTCCAGCTTCTCTAGTAGTTAGATGTCCAGGGACATACAGGGGGTGACTGGGACCCAGGAAGTTCTGTGCATTCCCATGTGATGACCCTTTTACACCAGGGCTGATTACCCGATGTGGGCAGAAACCAACGGTAAGGCACAGAGGTGACTTTTTTTAGGAACTGATATGAACTGCCCAGCACCTCAGGAAGCTAATGCATAAACCAGACTATTTCATTCTCTAGCCAAATTGGTCTCTTATGTCTTTACCATGATACTCATCCATACCTGAAATCATTATACTTATTTCTGTATTGGTCCTTGTGTTTCTTCCCACTAGAATTTCCCCTTCTGAAACATGTTATATTCCTGCCATCTAAAGAAATATCTCACAAATAGTAGGTGATTAATAATTATTTACCAATTATCTGACTCAAATATTAGTGTCTGAAATGTTGAAGAACTTTTGAAGTAATTTCTACATTCATTCTATGTTAATCAGAGCTTTGTTAAAATACAGCTTTGCTTCTGAGATTCTTTCAAACATTCTCTTTGAAGTTGCACAGACTCCAGATCTTTCAGGTTAAGACATTTATATCACAATGCATATTGAGAAGCGATGACTGTCAGGGTTCTTAAAGAAGCCTCATCAGAGATCAGCTGCTCCAAGGTTGAGCAAGATCAAGATTTATAAAGATGTGGCAGTCTGTAAAAACAGCAAAAGGCTGTTGAAGAGTGACATGGTGTGGGAGCCGTTTTAAATGGGGTATCTGTGGTCTTCAGAAAAAAAACTTTGTCAATTAGAGTTTGCCTGGCAATCCAATGCCATCTGAACATGAGGGAGCTGTCCCAACCTTAAACTCTGTGGGATAGAGCAGGACAGGAGAGTCCAGGATATGCTCATGTGGGCAGGCAGTGTCAGTGATAGATTCTGGAGATCCATTTTATCCAGACCAAAAACCATAACAACAGAGAGAAGATGCAGTCTCTCTGAGCAAAAGGGAGATTCAGCACTAGTAGCCAGATTTCCTAGGAGAGGCAGGCATAGGAGAAGTATACGAGGGCTCAATGGGACAAATAAACACTAAGACTGAAGTATGCCTGACATTAGAATTAACAACAAAGTACAACCAACAAAACCAAACAAGCAAAACAAAATCCAAAAATCAGACATCCTGACAGGAAGATACTGGTCTTCCCTGGAAGACAGCCAGCTTCCAGTTGAGCAAGGAATTGTCAGTTTTAGCATGGAATTGGTAGAGATGACAGCTGCCTTTGTTGGCACTGACCTTTTAGTATAAGATATCTCTACTGTAGAGGACAAGTAATTCTATCTTTCTGAATATACCAGAGCTCACTACTGGCACTGTACGATGACTGGAGCATGCTGGGTTATTTACTATTTTTCTTCTGTATCTCAGAGTGGAGGGTGACTCAGGGACATGGTGCAGACCTCTGTGTTACTAGACCCAGCGTGATACATATGCTCTCCTGGAATGCATGAGCATCCTTAATGGAGATAGATGTTTTCTTCAGATGTTCCAAGGGACACTGTTTGTGAGAGTGCCCACCACTGGCCTGCCCAATTGCTGCCAGTGGTTCCCACCCTTTCTTGCCATCATCTTCCTTTGCCTCTGATAACAGCAGTTTACACAGTGAAGGTAGTTATTCATTTGCTAAGCATCCAGGCTTTTACAATTCATTCATAGTCACCATTTCTTTCTTTCTGCTATCTATCTATCTATCTATCTATCTATCTATCTATCTATCTATCTATCTATTATCTATCTATTAAACATTCTGTCAACATTGTAGGAGATAGCACAGGACAGTGATGAGATCTTGGACTTTACAATAAAGTATGCCTGATTTAAATCCTGCTTGAGCCCTTAAGCTGCATAGCCTTAAGGAAATTACCTTGTCTAAGAGTAAGTTTCCCTACAATAGAGGTAATGATACTTTATTTGTGGGACCATTGTGAGGAATGCATAAAATAGATGTGAAAGCCAGGCATTCTTTCTTGCAAAAGTTGTTAAATATCTTTCTCCTTCCCCTTCATCATTCATCTACCCAGATACAGCAATTCAAATAAACTTTGACTGTGGACAAATAGCAAATACATTTTCAAAATTTGGAGAACAATAAATAAATTTAAGGAAACATGCTATAACTTACCAAAGATAATTGTCAGACAGTCAATGCTAAATACACTTGAATGAAGCATACATCTCCTCCAGGTTGGCCTTGGAAGGAAGTAGAATCCCTTAGTTTGTAAGAACTTGAGCACATTTATTTTTAAAAACAGAAGAAAAAAAAAAGAAAAAGTCAGTCATGCTACTTTATAGTATGCCTAATGTGTTTTCCAATTGAAATCTCACTTATACCAACAGATAAACATTTCTTTGCAACTCTCTAAAACATTTGAAAATCTCACTTATAATCTCACTTTCAATCTCCAATTGAAATCTCACTTATACCAACAGATAAACATTTCTTTGCAACTCTCTAAAACTAAGGTAATTTTAGCTCAACCCAGTTTTCTGCTAGAATAAATAACTTTCTTTAAGGATAAAATTGGAAATTATGCTGCCCGGTGTTTGACATAAAAGTAGTTACACAATAACTGTAGTTATATAAAAGTAGTTATGGACTAAATGACATTGTTAACATTTTCTTTCAAATCATAAAGAAGGTCAGACTGCTCAGAATTAGCTTCATGGTTAGAATGAAACTTAGAGCCCTGAAGTGAACATTCATTTACAGCCTGATCCAGGATTTGCATTTCTGCCTTCCTTTTTTCTCTGTTCTCTTATCCATTATTTAATTATTAAAAAAAAAAAAAAAAAACTCTTTAGAAATAGAAGTGCTCCCAGATTGGTTCCCTCTCAGTGGCTTCTACATTGCTTCACAAACCCTCCCATTAACCTACCTCTTCTTTGTCAGGGCTGTTCACCTGGAAGGAAATCAAACAGAGACTGGGACCAAGTAGCACACCTGGCATCCACAAAGGCTATCTCCTGAAACAGTGCCATTCCCACAGGCTTTACATTTTTTTGTATAGATAATGCATTACATGATTTAGACATAAAATATATAAGAAGACAATGAAAGTTTCCTTTCCCACCCTCCCCATGCTCACTATCTATTCAGTTTCTAGCACCTATAGCAAGTGACTACTGTTCATAGTTTTTTATTCATTCTTCTGGCAAAAGTATATGTATATTCAAAGATTACATATATATACATATATATTCACACATATATATCCTCATATACACATATTCATGCCTATGATTAGTTTTCTATTGCTTTAATATTAATGGTTTTAGAAAGTGACACTTATCATTTGACAGTGTCAGTGGGTCAGAATGCTGACATGGCTGACCTGGCCCTCTCCCCAGGGTCTCACAAGGCTGCCATCAGGGATGGGCTGTGTTCCTCTCAGGAGCTTAGGCCCTTTGAGCACATATGGTTGTTGGTATAATTCAGTCCCTTGTCCTTCTATGAAAGAGGCTTCAGCTCCTGGAGGTTGCATGAAGTCCCAGTATGAGGTCCTTTCTTCTGGCAGCTCATTTCCCGACAGCTTGGCAACTGAGAATCCAGTAAGCAAGTCTTTCTAACTCTCAGGGGGGCCCTGTTTCTCTCCTAAGGATTCCACCTGGTTATTCAGACCCAACCAAGACACCCGCCCTTTTGGTGGACTTATAGTCAACTGATTTGAGGCTTCCAGTTTCCACTCCAACAGGCAAAAAGGTTGAAAATCATCATTACCATTTTCACAACCACAACTAAGAAACATGAACAGATAGAATTGACACTCTCCTGTATCAATCAGAGAACTTAGGTTACAGGCATATCTACACCTTGAAAACGGGAGAAACAGAGTACAGAGAATCACAGCCTGTTGGGAGCAGAAGCCTCTGCAGGAGCAGCAGAAATGGAAATTTAGCAGAAAAAAAGAAAAAATAAAAATATGACTAGGAATTAATAAAACCAAGAACAGGAAATTAATAGAGAAAATCAACAAAACTAAAAGCTGTTTGTTTGCAAGGATTAATGCAATAGATAACTTTCTAGCCAGGCTAACCAAAATAAAAGAAAAAAGACAAATTTTCCAATATCAGAAATATAAGAGAGGCCATTACAACAGAGAGAAAGGGAGAGAGAGAGTATGTGTTTGTTAATGGCTTTATGATTTATTACCTTCATCCATTTGGAAATTATATTATTAAGTGGTGTACAATACATATCCAACTTTTTTCTATATGATACCCAGTGATCTCAAAACCATTTATTGACTATCCTTAATGTACCACCCTTGACAAATCCTGTACGTACAAAGGTCAGTTTATGAATTTTCTTTTTAGTTCCATCAGTATGTCTTTTCATGTGTTTTAATTACTGAGGATTCAGAGCACATTTGACCTCTGGTAGAGCAAGTTCTTTCTGCATTGTCCTCCTTTTTCTGTTTTTCTTGTTTTTCACTTTTAACTTTTCATGTGAATTTTAGAATTACCTTGTACATTAAAATCATTGATCATATTTCCATTTCTACTATTATGAAGTTGAATATTCTCTTCAACATTATGGGATATGTATGTACTTGGTCAAGCCTTATTTTGTAGTCTTTGGTAAAATATTAAAGCTTTTCCTGTTTGGTCTTTGCTATTTCTTATTAAGTTTATTCCTGGGTAGTTTACTTTTTTTGTTGCTTTGTGAAAGGCTTTTTACATTTTTATGTTTGTAACTGGATCTCTTTTGTGTTTGTGACAGTTATTGATTTATTCATATTAATATTTTATTTTCCATTTTTTGAATTATATTGTGGTCTGTTGTAACATATTGATTGGCTTATAAATGTTCTGGTTCTAAATTCATATCATCTCCATATACATCTTCCTTTCACATTTTTTATAACACAGCTATCTTTCTTTAAAAAATTGGATTGGATATTACCTCTAAAACAGTGATTATCAATTGTATTAGAATTGATGTTCCCTTTCTATAGCAAGTATTTCATAAAGATCTCTTTAGAACTCCTGAATCTAAATTTATTGGTCATTTACGTATACTCATGATTTTTCAAAAGATCAATATTATGTCCTCATTTTAATATGAAAGAGAAATACAGGGGAGATTCTAATAAAATAGTTTGTGTTTCAGTATTTAAATAATAATGATAATAGATAATAAGCTTGCCAGATGCTTACAGATGTTTAAATGTAAATTTATATTTAAGAGCATCAAAACAATATTTAATTCATATACACCATAATTCTATAACTAGGTACAAAAATAGAATCAAGACTAACTATGTAATTTGTGGGACCCAGTGTAAAATAAAAATGCAAACCTCATTATTTGAAAAGCAGAAAAAACATACCGATGAATATACCAGTTGTGGGTTTGCTCCTTTGGTAGCACCAGACTGAAGTTCTTGCTCTAACTGTGTGTGGGAAGCTGGCTCGGTATCTCCCCTTGCTATGGAAATGTGGCCCCAGCTCATGGCAGATAGGTGACTCCAAACGGTATTGCAACATTTGTGCCAGGATGTACTAGGTACCTGGATTAAGTGTGAACAGGCCTCTTCCTCCTAGTAACCCATTGCATAAGCTATTGAGCTGCTAGTTAAAGGCAAAGTTGGCAGATGATGTGATGCCTAAATGTGCCACCATGAGGCTTATGCACAAAACTTTGGCCTTTCCTTTGCCACCGCCAGGCCTCTGAGTGGGTGAAGGATGGCAGTGGGCTCAGGGAAAGGATGGAGAAGAGAGGCCAGAAGAGGCTTGGGGTATCAGCAGTCAGAAAACAGATCTAAATATGCTCCTGGGCAAGCGGAAAAGCAGTGGAAGATGGGGTTGCTCCCATGTTTCAAACCTCCCACTCATGCTCCATTGGACTTAACTTACAAAACACAAATTCAAAGATAAAATAGTTAACAATTTCAAGGTGGTGTCCACAGAGCATTAAATACAAAGTGTACAGTTCTTCTGACAGTGGGGGTTAATATTGGTCCCTGATCCATGAAGCCAGTAGACCAAAATAGTGGTTTATACAGTGGTTCCCAAACCTATTTTGGAATCTATATTAAGATATTTTTGGTTGTCACAAGAATTCAAGGCTGTGATGGGCATTTGGTGTGTGGCAGGTAGGGACACTAAACTTCCTGAAAATGCAAAAAAAGTCTCACATGAGAAAAAATTTGTCCACACCCCTGGATCACAAATGCCAAATGTCCCCAGACAATCATGCAGGCAAAACCTACTTACAAAGATCTAAACCTAACTCTGCTTATCATATATATTCTAAACAATTTTTCCAGCTTTAATATACATAGTTTGCATTTTCAAACAGAGTAAATGCCATGTAAATTGAAAGTAGGTGGTTCTTATGTTGTTTGAAATTTCACTGTTGTCTTTCATTTTGGAACATCCCATCTCCAGCAACAGTCATGATGTTTGTCAGGATGTTTGAGTCACTACTTTTCATGGCTCTCATAGCTGAGTTGGTCACACAGACACAAGTATGCTTGGTTATACCTTACAGCAAAATGCTGACTGTAAAAAAGTTACTGATAACATTCAGGTTAATATTTTTCTTTCCTTTTCAATGTATTTATTATAATTAGGTATATAAATATGAACATTTCATTTTGTCTTCTAATGGAATTGTGTCTACATATTTGCATATAGAATATAAATGTTTTTTAAATATAAAATTTTATTACAGTGTGGGCATTATACTAACTGAAATTTTCTTCTGAAATTTTGTGAGCAGGTAGATTATCATTAAGTGGACAGAGCTGACTTTATCTAGAAGCCAACCTGCCCGCCATCTTATCCTCCAGGGAAGGAACCTGAATCTTTGACCCCTATTTCTTCCCCCAGGGAGACTCTGGAATATGTACAGAGGCTTTGGGTTAATCACAGAATTTACGTTAATCCTTTCTCCAGGGTTAGGCTTCTTGGATGTTCTCTCTTATCTCACCTTGACACCAGAATCTCCCAGTACCTGGTCCCTTTGTTTCATCTGACCACCCACACATTTCATTTCTAAGGAAGGATATGAGAGGGGATCTAGACAGTGAAAGATGCAGAGATACAAATATCCTGCCACTACCAGGGACAATGTTTCTGTACTTACATTCCCTATTAAACTCATTAACCAACACATTGGACTTGTCTTTGGCCTCTCGGTCCCTTTGGCATTTGGGGTCTGTTGTATATATGGTCTTTTCAAGGGACTGTCACCTATTTATTTCATTCCAGGATAGGCTAGGTGGTGACACATAGCATCTTTGCCTCTACTTTGATGGCGGGAAAGGTAATCCTATTAATCATATGTTGGCTTTTGAAATGAGATAGGTATATTTTATTTGTTTTATTGAATAACATATTTAAAATCAAGACTAGATGTTGGATTTTATAAAAAATCTTTTGCCATCCGTAGAAATGATAGTATGATATATATTGTTTGTACCTGATTGAAATACTGAATTATGTTGATAGATTTTCTAATATTGAACAATTTCTTTTTTTTTCCTGGTATATACATCATGTAGGTGATATCTCATGGGTAAAAGCTGGGTACCTACCCTCACTCCAACATACCTGATCATATATGGTAGGATGACTGCAGACAAACATGGTCTTGCAGAGAGTATGAATGTCTTCTTATTCTCTTACTTTATGTACTTCTCTTATGAGGTTCCTAAGATAATTTTTCTGGGGCTGTTTTTTTGGGGGGGAAACTTATTCTTCTTTTCCCTCTTACAAACCCCTCACTAGTTCTGACCTGCCTAAAAATGGCAAGCAAAGAGAGTGAAGTGAAAGCTCCAACTCAGCCCATTGGAGGTACTTCTTACTGCACACTTGGCCTAGGACAAAAAATACAGTGAGCCAATTAACCAACTGCTGGTGTGTTTACAGAATGCTTTTTCAGGCATCACTTAATTTACATGCATGGCAACCTTTACATGTGGTTCATCATGCATCTGAGGTTCAGGCTAGTTTTGAGCTCAAAAACATGGTTTCAAAATGGCAGAGGTAGGCCTAGACCCTAGGCCAAAACCCTCATTCAAAAAGTAATCCTATCCCTGGGTGGTGTGGTTCAGAGGATTGAGTTCCAGCCTGTGAATTAAAGGGTTGCCTGTTCAATTCCCAGTCAGGGCACATGCCTGGGTTGCGGGCCAGGTCCTCAGCTGGGTGTGTGCAAGAGGCAACCACACATTGATGTTTCTTTCCCTCTCTTTCTCTCTCCCTTCCCCTCTCTCCAAAAATAAATAAATAAAACATTTTTTTTTTTTTGTTTTAAGAAGCAATCCTGGAGTATACATGTATACTTTGTTCCAGTGTTGAAGTGTAGTTACAACACCAAGTGTGCTGAGGGTATGTTTGTTGAGGGAATAGTTATATGGGGCTTCTAGAAACTGCAAGGGTGACAGCGACCAATATGAGGAGAGATTGTGGGACCCCAAATGAGAGAGTACTGGTGGACGAAGAGAGGGTGTACGGGTGTTCTAAAGGGTGTGGGGATTGCACCGCCTTTCCTGAGTCAGTGCTACCTCTTGCCATCCTGTGTGTCCTAGAAATCTTTCCGTATGACTCTAGCCAGAGAACATGCACATTTAATTTTGCTATTGTTTTATTTTCTTTTTTCTTTTTACCTTTTATTTAGAAATAATTTCAATTAACAGAAAAGTCGTAAAGTAATATAAACACCCATATGCATTTTACTCATGTTCAACTCTTTTAGTAATTTATTTCATTTGTGTTATCTCTCTCTGTGTATCTATGTGTGTATATATATATATGTATGGATATATGTACCCATACATATACACATGGACACATATATTATTACAGTATTTTATGAACCATCTGAGTGTAAATGATAGTATGGCCTAAAGCTAAGTATTTCACTTAGACTTAAGTCTATTGTTTTATTAGAGAAAAATATTTGTTTCACTACTTGCTGTTTCAAAGTACCTCTCCCACTTAGGGGTGATAGAAATTTCCAGATTGTTTTTTTATGCTAACTATGCAGCCATTTGATTAACTCCTGTGAAAAAATGTAACATGTTACAAACTAATTTAAGAAATTAAACCTAGTGTACTTATTTACCTAAAGCCACTGTTGCCACAATCCAGCACCCCCATGTGGTTGGTCCACTTTCATCACTCTCATTCAACATAGCAGTGGATGTTTGAGCCACAGCAATTAGACAAAAAAAAAAAAAAAAAAAATTGGAAAGGAAGAAGTAAAACTGTCATTATTTGCAAATGACATGATACTATATAGAGAGATCCCTAAAGATACCACCAAAAAAGTTATTAGAACCAATAAGTGATTTCAGTAAAGTAGCAGGATACAAAATTAATATCCATGAATCAGTTGCATTGTTTTTATTTTTTAAATTTATTTGATTGTTGTTCAATTACAGTTGCTTAAATTTACCCCCCTCCTACAGTCTCCCCCATCCCAGCCAAACCCACTTCCCTCCCTTGCTTCCACTTCACCTTGGTTTTGTCAATGTGTCCTTTATAGTTTTTCCTGAAAACCCTTATCCCTTCCCCCTGAATATATCCTCCCACCACTCCTCTGGTTACAGTCAGATTGTTCTTAATTTCACTGTATCTGGTTACATTTTTTTTGCTTTTTTCTTTTGTTTATTAGGTTCCAGTTAAAGGGAAGATCATATGGTATTTGTCCCTCACCACCTGGCTTATTTCACTTAGCGTAATGCTCTCCAGTTTCATCCATGCTGTCACAAAAGGTAGGAGCTCCTTCCTTCCCTCTGCTGCATAGTTTTCCACTGTGTAAATGTACCATAGTTTTTTGATCTATTCATTTAGTGATGGACACTTAGGTTGCTTCCAGCACTTGGCTATTGTAAATTGCACTGCTAATGAATATTGGGGTGCATAGGTTCTTTTGAATGGTGTTACAGCATTCCCAGGATATAATCCCACCAGTGGAACTGCCAGGTCAAAATACAGTTCCATTTTTAGTTTTCTGAGGAAATTCCATAGTATTTTCCATAGTGGCTGCACTAGTCTGCATTCCCACAAACAGTGCACTAGGGTTCCCTTTTCTGCATATCCTCTCCAACACTTGTTATTTGTTGCTTTGTTTATGATGGCCATTCTGACTGGTATGAAGTGCTATCTCATTGTGGTTTCAATTTGCATCTCTCTGATAGCTAGCAATATTGAGCATCTTTTCATATGTCTCTGGATCCTCTGTATCCTTGGAGAAGTGTCTGTTCAAGTCCTTTGCCCATTTTTTTAAACTGGGTTGCTTGTCTTCTTAGAGTGGAGTCATGTAAGTTCTTTATAGATTTTGGCGATTAAACCCTTGTCTGAGGTATCGCTGGCAAATATGTTTTCCCATACAGTTGGTTCTCTTTTTATTTTAGTACTGTTCTCTTTAGATGTGCAGAAGCTTTTTATTTTAATGAGATCCCATTTGTTTATTCTTTCCTTTATGTCCCTTGCTTTAGGGGACATATCAGTAAAAATGTTGCTGCATGAAATGTCTGAGATTTTCTTGCCTGTGTTCTCCTTAGGACTTTAATGGTGTCACAGCTTATATTTAAATCTTTTATCCACCTTGAGTTTATTTTTGTGTATGGTGTAAGCTGGTGCTCAAGTTTCATTTTTTTGCACATAGCTGTCCAGTTCTCCCAATACCACTTGTTGAAGAGGCTATTTTTACTCCATTTTATGTTGCTGCCTCCTTTGTTGAATATTAATTGACCACAGAGAACTGGTTTTATTTCTGGGCTCTCTGTTCTATTCCACTAGTCCATGTGCCTGTTTTTGTGCCAGTACCAGGCTGTTTTGATTACAGTGGCCTTGTAATACAGTTTGGTGTCAGGTATTTTGATCCCTCCTACTTTACTCTTCTTTCTCAAAATTGCTGCAGGTATTCCAGGTCATTTATGATTCCATATAAATTTTTGAAGTGTTTGTTCTATATCTGTGAAATATGCCATTGGTACTTTAATAGGTATTGCATTGAATCTATAAATTGCTTTGGGTAGTATGGACATTTTAATGATGTTAATTCTTCCAAGCCACGAACACAGTATACGTTTCCATTTGTGTGTGTCTTCCTTGATTTCTTTCTTCAGCGTTGTGTAGTTTTCTGAGTATAGATCTTTTATTTCCTTGGTTAGGTTTATTCCTAGGTATTTTATTTTTCTTTTTGCTATATTTAATGGGATTTTTTCCTTGACTTCTGCTTCTGCTCTTTCATTGTTGTTATACAAAAATGCCATTGATTTCTGGATATTGACTTTGTATCTTGCTGTTTGGCCAAATTCATTTATTAGGTCGAGCAGCTTTTTGGCCAAATCTATAGGATTTTCTATGTACACTATCATGTCATCTGCAAATAATGATAGCTTTGTTTCCTCCTTTCCGATTTGGATGCCTTTTATTTCCTTTCCTTGTCTAATTCCTGTGGCTAAGATTTCCAATACTATATTGAATAGAAGTGGTGAAAGTGTACAACCCTGTCTTGTTCCTGATCTTAGTGGAAAAGATTTTAGTTTTTGCCCATTGAGTATGATGCTGGCTGTAGGTCTCTCATATATGGCCTTGATTATGTTGAGGAATGCTCCCTCTATTCCCACTTTGCTGAGTGTTTTTATCATAAATGGGTGCTGTACCTTATCAAATGCTTTTTCCACATCTATTCATATGATCATGTGATTTTTGTCTTTGCTTTTGTTTATGTGATGTATTACATTTACTGATTTGCGAATGTTGAACCAACCTTGCATCCCTGGGGTGAATCCCACTTGGTCATGATATATGATCTTTTTAATGTATTGTTGGATGCAGTTTGCCAATATTTTGTTGAGAATTTTAGCATCTATGTTCTTCAGCAATATGGGCCTAAAGTTTTCTTTCTTTGTTGTGTCTTTATCTGGTTTGGGGATTAAGATGATGCTGGCTTCATAAATAGAGTTTGCGAGTTTTCCATCTTCTTAGATTATTTGGAATAATCTATGAATGATAGGGGTTAGCTCTACCTTAAATGATTTGTAGAATTCTCCTGTGAAACCATCTGGTCCGGGGCTTTTGTCCTGTTGGGAGTTTTTTTATTACAGCTTCTATTTCATCTGCTGTTATTGGTCTGTTCAGTGTTTCTGCTTCTTCCTCATTGAGTTTTGGAAGATTCTATTTTTCTAAAAACTTGTCCATTTCACCTAGGTTTTCAAATTTCTTGGCATACAGGTCTTCATAGTAATTTCTTACAATCCTTTGTATTTCTGTGGTGTCAGTTCTAATCTCTCCTCTTTCATTTCTGATTGTGTTTATTTGGGTCTTCTTTCTTTTTTTCTTGATGAGCCTGCTTAAAGGTTTGTCAATTTTGTTTATCTTTTCAAAGAACCAGCTCCTGGATTCATTGATCCTTAGAATTGTGCTTTTAGTCTCTATGTCATTTAATTCTGCTCTGATCTTGGTTATCTCCTTCCTTCTACTTGCTCTGGGCTGTCTTTGTTATTGTTCCTTGAGTTCTTGTAGGCGTAGGGTTAGGTTGTTTGAAATGTTTCTATCTTTTTAGGTAGGCTTGTATCACTATGAACTTCACTCTGAGGACTGCCTTTGCTTTGTTCCATAGGTTTTGGGTCATTGTGAGTTCATTCTCATTTGTTTCCAGATATTTTTGATTTCTTCCCTAATTTCATTCTTGACCCATCCATTGTTTAATAACACGCTTTTCAATCTCCATGATTTTGAGGATTTTGGGTTTTTCCCCTTGGGGTTGGTTTCTAGTTTCAGTCCCTTGTGGTCAGAGAAAATGCTTGGTATGATTTCAATTTTCTTGAATTTGTTGAGGCTTGTTTTGTGTCCTATCATGTGGTCTATCTTTGAGAATGGTCCATGTGCATTTAAATAGAAAGTGCATTTAGTTTCTTTGGGATGAAGGGCTCTATATATATATATCGGTTAAGTCCACTTCATCCAGAATGTTGTTCAATGCGACAATATCTTTGTTGATTTTTTGTTTGGAATATCTGTCCATTTTTGACAATGGGGTGTTAAAATCCCCTACTATAATTGTGTTGCTGTCAATATCTTTCTTGAAGTCCTCTAAGATTTTTTTTATGTATTTAGGTGCTCCTATGCTAGGTGCATATATATTTGCAATGTTTATGTCTTCTTGCTGGATTCTTCCCTTGAGTATTATGAAGTGACCTTCTGGGTCTCTCTAATGTTATTATTAATAGGTACTTATTCATTGTCATTTTCTTGTACCTGTGTTCTTCTCTCTCTCACTCTTTTCCCCCCTTTTCTTTAAGTCCCTTTAGCATATCTTGCAGTGCTTGTTTTGAGGAGATGTATTCTGTTAGACTTCTTTTGTCTGGAATCTCTATTTCACCTTTCATTTTTATTTATAGCTTTGCTGGAAGAGTAGTCTTGGTTGTAGGCCTTTGTTTTTCATTACTTGGGATATTTCTTGCCATACCCTTCTAGCTTGGAGTATTTCCACTGAGAAGTCAACTGCTAGTATTATCAGGGCTCCCTTGTATGTTACTTCCTGTTTCTCCCTTGCTTCATTTAAGAATCTCCCTTGTCTTGGAATATTGTCATTTTAATTATGATGTGTCTTGAAGTGGGCCTCTTTGGTTTCTTTCGATTGGGACTCTGTGTTCCCTGGATTTGTGTCACTTTTTTTCTCATCAGATTAGGGAAGTTTTCCATCATTACTTTTTCAAACAGGTTTTCTATCCCTTGCTCTTATTCTTCTCCTTCTGGGACCCTGTTATATGGATATTATTACATTTCATGTTGTCCTGCAGTTCCCTTAACACCTCTTCATCTTTTCTGACTCTTTTTTTCCTTTTCTTCTTCTTTTTGGGTGTTTTTTTTTTTTTCTATCTGCTTTGGATTCCTTCTATTGTGTTCTTCAGCTCAGAAATTGCATTCTTCATTACCTCTTGGCCCTTGTTGATAGTTTCTATTTCCTTTTCATGTTGATATAGTTTGCAGTGCGTTCATTGTTGTGTCCCTGTAGTTTTTGATAATTCTCTGTGAGCTCATTGAACTTCCTTATAACCATTGCTTTGAACTCACTATTTGATAGTTGACTTGCCTGTATTTTGTTTAGCATTCTTTCTGAGGATTTGTCCTTTCTTTTCATTTGGGGATTGTTTCTTTTTCTTGTCATTGTTTGTGAGACTTTTCTTGTCAGCCTCTGCTTCTTAAATTGATCTGTTCTGACTCCCTGGGTTTATGGTGTGAACTTCTATGGAAGGAGGCTTATGATATTCAGTAATGTGTGTCCTTGATCTCCTGAGCTTGCTGGTCTTGGACTATCATTTATGGTAGCTCTCTGGATGTATTTGGGTTTTGATTGTTGTCATATCTTTCTTTGGTGGGTCCTTTCCTCCAGCAGATTAACTGAGGGTTACCCCATCCACCACATTTTGTATTCTGTTGTTCAGGTGTGAACAGGTTGCGTTGAAGCTGGTTCTCCTTTTGAGGTTTTGAGTATTCTTTATTGCTATATTGTTCAGTTGTTTGTTCTGGGTAATTTCTCCACCATTTAGTTGTAATTCCAGATTGGTTCTGGGTGGAGGTTAGTGTGGCTTCCACTTCCTGCTTCACCTTCTTCGTTATTATATGTTGGTGGTTCCTTTGTTGGTGGATTCTCTCTTCCAGCAGTTATACTGTTGTTTACAGTTCCTAGCTACTCTTTTATGTGTTCAGTCAGAGGGGGAAGGCAAAATGGATTAAGATAGCAGGAGTGTATTTTATGGGACTTAAATTACCAACCCATAGAGAAGAGTTAGGAGATCCTTTGGATACATATAGTGTTAACTGTGATAGTTCATTCAACTAGTCATTTTTGAGAGAGGGTGGAAAAAAGATAAGACTCTAAAAAGATAGGACAGAAGGATTGTGATTGGATCCAGAAAACAGTGAGATTGTACATGGTTATATTGTCATATCTAGTGAGAGTAAAGGACAGAAAATAGATGTAGTGTGTGAGAAAATAGAGTTAATCACAACAGCAATAAGTTTCCAGAGAGAGTGAAGTGAGCTAAGATCTGGGAGGGATGCTGTGTAGTATTTACAATTGTATGAACAAAAATTATTTATAATAGCAATGGAGCAACAATCACATGACTAAATTTATGTTATATGAATAACAAGAATAGGATGTACACAACTTACACTAGTGTGCTCTTGGAACACAAGTGAAGTGAAAGAAGGAAAATTAAAAATACACTGTGAAAAAGGGAACACGGAAAACCAGTGAAACAATGCAATTAAATATACAAAACAAAAGAACTAAACAGAAAGAAGAGAAATAAAAATACTAATAAAATAAGTGGAAATAATGAAATAATAACAATACAAATAATAACTAGCAAGTTCTCTGGAATAGCAAGGAGAAATTTGTTTCACTGTCTCAGTTGTTGGGATGATCCCTCTTTGGATCTTACTCTGGTCCTTTCACAGCTCCAGGTTTTATAGTCTCACTTGTGGGGGAAACTGAAAAAGGAGAAAAAAAGAAAAAAAAAAAGCCTCCTGCTGGCTTTAAACCAGTCAAGACAGTTCTTTTGGTCTTCCTGGCTGCTGCAGGCAGAGGGGAGATGGGTTTTGATTTTCTCCCTTCCTGTGGTCTTGCTGTAGCTGAGCATCACTCTTCAGTTACTTAGCCTCCAGCCCATCTCCTCAGTTCTCAGCCAGGTACCCAGTGCCTTTCTGCACCTGTTCTTTGCCTTCAGTCCAGCAATTGTGCTGTCCTTGAGGTGCACCAGTTAGGGGCAACTCATACATCACCTTCTCACTCTTTGCTGTCCTAGATGCTAAGGACCCTCAGAGTTTCTTCAGGGTAGTTCAGCTCCCCCATGAGTTAAGTCTTTCTGGGGATTGTTGACTCCCTGAGCCCAGCTGCCCTCCCAGG
>PVKU01013740.1:0-26989 GCA_004027475.1 Anoura caudifer
GATAACAAAAGAAAGATAATCAACAGTGCTCTTTTGGGTAAAGCTTTATATTTATAATTAGTCTGATTATTTTTATAATTTATTATATATCTAATATGTAATATATGATTTTTAAATATATATATAATTATACATACAATATATAATGAACCCTGGTTACTTTTTTCTTTTGGGTCTTCATCCTTTACTTTTTTGCATTATTGTGTTAGTTTCCTTTATTAGGCTTCACATGAGGCACTCTTACTCCCTCATCCTCAGAACATGTGCCTGAATCACACCTTTCTAGGAAGTTGTACACCTCACACTACATCATACCAGGAAGAGAATTTACTCCCATTTACATAAAAAAGTAATCTCTTGCCCAGAAGCCTCACAAATACCTATTTATGCCTCATTTATTGTGAGTAGAGAAGAGCCACTATAGAGTCCTGAAAACTTTGGAGAAGAGGATGTAATAGTCTAGGCAATGAACAAGGGAAGAGGTAAAAACTGATAAAGGAAAATGAGGGATAAATAAATAGTTATTTTGATCAGACATATCCATGACTTATTCTATCTAAAATGGAACCTAGCTAGTACACAGTTGATTTTAAGGTAAAATGTATATTGAGGTAAGCTTTCTTTTAATATTTCAACTGCAAATCACCATATATATCAACAGTTATTTTTGTTATTTGAATACAGGACCCATATCCTTACCATTATCTAAAAGGAATAGGAAATAAAACAGTCAAAATTCAGTGTGGGAAGAGTCATAAATTTTAGTGACACTGATAAAAGGACTACCATAAATTTCCTACAAAATAAGTTGTTTAATTTGTGACAAATGTTACACTATTTGTTCAGAAAACATATTGGTGACAAGGTAGTGTACTACCCTTCCTTCCTTCCTTCCTTCCTTCCTTCCTTCCTTCCTTCCTCTCTCTCTTTTTCTTTCTTTCTTTCTTCTTTCTTTCATTCTTTCCTTTACATGTGTTCTGTCTGAACTTCCTACATAGTATTTGACTATATTCCAAGAAAGATTTCTCTTTTTTCTCACATATATGGCAGGAAGTATCACTTGCTTTTTGGATATGACATATATTATTTATTACCTGCATTGCTGTCTCTATCAAATTATTTTAGTGTCTTGTGACTATGTTATTATTTAATATTATATTTTAATGTCCTGAAATTGGATATTCATAGTTTATGACCTTTATAAACTATAAGAGATCAAACCTTTGCTGAAATGGCATACTTTTCATTAGCCACAATATTAGACAAATAGGGTGATATGCTCACCACTCTACTAGCTCATGATTCAAGCATAGCTATTAAATGTCAGTGTCATAATTGTCTTTCATTTACTATGTCTCCATAGCGTTCAACATGTTTATTTTATATTCAGTCATTCTCTCCATCATGTCAAAACAAGTGCAAGATGAAGAAAATAATTTGAGATAGCTATTTTTTCATGGGTATAGAAGTTCATTCTAAACAACAACAAAAGTTTTGCTTTAACACATCAAGATTAAGGTTCTCATAAAGCATTACATCATTTTAGGGTAGCAGTAATTTTTGTCTTCAACTCACTCTTAAGTCATTACATGTGAATCTGAGAAATTGGCTGACCACTGCTCATAAAGTCCAGCTAAACCAAAAGAAGGTAAGATCCAGACAAAATTGCAAAATAAGATAGTTTTATTTCCTAGTCTGCTTCATCCTTCCAAAATCCTATTGTTGTTACTTTTCCAAGGATTGCCTTTTGTATGTGTTCTCAGAACACATTTCTCTGACCTGGTTGATATTCCTTCCTAGGAAATCACAACCCATTAACTATTTTCAAGCTCCTTCAACACATTTTTCTTGCTATGTACCACTTCGTTAGTTGAAAAAAGGCTTAGTTTTCCTGTTTTGAAATAAATGAAATAGCAGTAACTATAACAATAACAAAACGCATCTTTTTCAAACTTCCTCTACCCACTCTATCTCTTTACATCCAGGTGTGAGCTTCTTGAGAAACTGGACTGCATCCACTTGGTCAACATTTTAATCTCCCAATTGCTTCTCAATATTTAAAATCTGTTACGTTCCACCAAAGCTAAGGCTGCATTGACTGCCACAGTTACCATTGACATAATTAATGCAAAGGAAAGGTACAGCATTCACTGAGTCTTTTCCTTGGTATTGATACTATTGCACATTTTCACTGCAGAACACCCTCTCTTATATAACATTAATGATATCCTTGACTTCAGTCTCTTGATTTTTCTGCTTTTTCACAGGTTATTTTTATCATCATATTCTTACCCTTTTCTTATGTACTATTTCTGTTCTGTGCTGCGTATTCTTTCTAGAAGAAAACATGCATTCTTATGATTTCACCCAATAGCTTTTATGATTATGTTGCCAAAATTGGTTTTTAGCCCCCTGATACTACTGGGCTTAATATATTCTGTTGCCATCTGGATTTGGATTAGTACAGCATTACTTGTGAGTGGTGACTAGGTATGCCTAATTGTAAGATGTAGTTAACAAGTTCTTTCGTTCTCACACTTGGACAAAATCCAATCATCCATCATTCAGTAATAATGGTTTTAATGCCATTCCCACTCCTTATTTTATCTTTTGCTTGATCTCTCAAGTTATTCATAACCATAGTGCCCTCATAGAACACCAACACAGCAAAAAGTCACTGAGTGCTGAAGTTCCTTCCATGCCCTATCCTGGACCCCACACCACTTGGCTTTCATCCTCAAGGTCAGTATATGAGTATATTTCCAGAAATTTATTTTAAGTTTCAGACAAGAAAGAGAAAGAATAGATTTTATTAAAAAGTGCATGACAGTTGAATATGCCCCTTTTGTCATAAAAATTATAGCTCTGTTGGAAATTTTATCTAACACACTTCTGCTTTGTCCAGAGCTAGTACACAGTCTAGCTTCAGTGGAGTCTGGGAAGGAGATTGTACACCATGATAACCCAAATAGTTCCAGATCCACATTTTTAAAACAAAAACAGTAAGAACATAATCAGGTTTCAAAATATAAAGTCATTCTTCTGTTTTTTTTTTTTTTTAATGTAAGTAGTCTGTTTTCAAGAGCATTGAAACATTTTTATAGCCATTTATGTGGGACAAATACAATTTCTATGTCATTAAGTATCAGGTCAATATTCATTAATAAAAGATTTAAAGAGAAAGCAGGAGGTCCTAAAAAGTGAGTGATAACAAGTAACCAAACGTTGTTATAGGTAAAATGTGTGTGTCTGTCTGGAAATGAAAGGATGTTATTGCAAGAATAAAAAAACACAAAAACAAAAACAAAAAAAAAAGCAGAAAAACAATAGTATAGGTATTGTGTGTGTGTGTGTATGCAACTTACCTGCACATGTAAACTTCAAGTTCCAAGAATACTTACCTACCTGTAGGTTATTGAAGTCACCAGAAATCATCACATATGTTCCCTTATTTTATCTTTTCTTTTTTTCTAAAGTCCACTTTTGCCTTATTTACAAGCCCTGACAGATTCAGCTAGCTAATTTTTCTATTACGAAACTTACTCTCTTTCAAGCTGTGGGAGAAGTCTCCTTTAAGAGTTTCTAGTGCCCTAAATTTAGATTTATCATAGCACTTATCATGCTAAATTGCCAATATCTATTTTGAGATGTAAAAATAATGTCATACTCTGTTTCTATTTTCCTTTTTGTATGCCTAAATGTTTGCATAGTCTAACAATCCTACAATTTGTTTGAGCAGTATTCCTCCTAGGCCTTAAGACCTCAAATCAGAGAATGAATTGTTAAATGTATTAATCATTGATGTGTATGTAGCACACAATGTTTGGACACAATTGAATCTCATATCAATCAAGTTTGCTGTGGTATAAAATGTTTTAAGAGATGTTATATACCTACAATACCTTAACCTAAAGAAGTAATCTTGATAGCAAAAAATACCCCTATTAAATCAGTAGGAAAATAACTTGAATGTACCTGACTTTCTAGAGTGCTTAAATCACAACACAGATAACTTTCATTCCTGTTATGTTTGTACTTCACCTGAAATCCAGAGATTAGACTGATGAAGAAATAAAGAACTATAAAAAGAGTATGTATGTGAGAAAATATTGGAAATGGGAAGCTAAGGATGCTATTTTTAAGGTTCTCTCATCTTTCTATTTTCTATTTTATCTCTGTTAAATGCTCTAATTGTTTGATTGACTCATACCTCTTTCAACTTTTCTATATGATAGCTTTGTAACCATTGGTGAGTCAGTTAACATATCCACATGAAGTGGAAATGATAATAGTAAATATCTGTAAATAGTAAACAGCAAATAAGAAAAAATATTCCTAAATCCTACTTTTACTATGCATAGTATAATTGGCTCTACACAAACTGCTAAGACCAGTGCCTCATATATGTTAAGTGTTTGCATTACATTGGCTAATATTGGTATTATTCATTATTTTCTTCTTTTCTTTACTTCCTTTTTAGAGACCACTAAAACAAGCAATATGGACACTTTTAGTACAAAAATAATGTCTATACTTAAGAATCATTTCATCATTTCAGATGAATATACTCCAAGTTCACAGAGATTTAATGGCATGTACTATGTCTGATGTGAAAATAAAAATACATCTTACCAAAAAAATAAGTATACATGAATTTTTGACTTGTTGCTGGGAACATTCTGGTGTTTTGATGTTGTTAGTTTCTTTAGTTTACCAAGATTAGCTCTTTATGTGGATTTGGGCAAGCCATGGACCTGAGTTTAAAATCTCATTTTGTGTCTTAGCTGTGTGTCTTTCAGAAAATCACTGAATCTTTATCAACCTTATTCACAAAACAGGAATCATCTTATCCTTTTTGCTTTCATGATAATATTTGTAAGGAATGCCTAAAATAAATATATAAAGCATCTACAACAGTCTATGCCACATGGTAAGAAAATAATAAGTTTGTAAAGATAATAATTCTTAATGTAATTAACTAAGCTCATAGAAAACTTATAAATAACTAGAAGGCAATTTATTAATTTGTAATTACAAAAATTCCTGCTTAAAAAATTAGTGCTTCATATCTTCTGGTGAGTAAATTCTCTCATTAAAAATCTATTTGGGAAAATAATTAAAATCAAAATAGTTATTGGTAATCATAGTCTCAAAGAAAAGGGACTTTGTTTCATGGCAAAATATTAATGACATCAACACTGATAACCTGATGCTTTGTCTCTTCAAAAGAAGAGAAACATTTACCCAAGTTTGGAAAGACTGAGTCCTTAAAGGTGGACATCATCCCTTGAACAATGCTTGAATGTCAAGTTTTCTCACTAAAGTTTGTATTTTGAAGTCCTAATTTTACCATTCATAGTGTAACTATGTAAGGAGAATCATATGGAATAGTTTTAAGAGTAACCTGTGCAGAAATAAGGGGGAGGAGCGTAGACTGAGCAAAAGAAGAATTTGAGCTTTTCAATGACCATAAATGGATGCTCAGGCAACCCCACTGGCATATCTGGAGCATGAATTGTCCTTGAGATTTATGCAGTTTGAAGCAAGAGGGCAAAATCTATTACTGTCATGTTAATAAGTCTTTGGATGTGGGTTTCCCAGGGAAGGAGTTACGATGAATGGGTAAAGCAGTGCTCCTCAACTTAAGCAACTCGCAAAGAGGAGTGACAACCAAGAGATACCTGCCGGCAGAAATTCCAATCACTGTTTCATAAAACCTTCATTTCTTATGGGCTTCTGGGTGGTGCAGCACACCATCTAACACACAGAAGTGTCATGGCAGTTAATGGTAGACTACTTCTCCTAATAGAATAGTAAGTATCATGTAAGCAAAATGCAGTTCCAAACATAGCTGATCTCCTGGTATCTTTACAAAAACAGATGAACAAAACCTTTGGATCTAGTAATGCATTTAATAATCTAGTATGTCTTTTTTAATCTCCATCAATAAATAGTATCTAAAACAGTTTGTATTTACATGGGGAAAAATGAAGTTCACATATCATCTGATCCCAGACTGAGTAATTCCACTACTGCCTGTCAAACTTGGTCTGAAAAGATCTTGATAAGGTTGATACAACATATAATGCCTAATATATTGTTGATATCAATCTTTGCTTCTCTTCATATACACTTATGTAAAATTATTTTATGAAGAGTAAACCGCTATAAAATTGCTAACAAATTATTTCAAATGAATTATTGCATATACCAACTAGACCCACGTTCAGAAGTTTTGTTATAAAGTCTTTGCTGCAAATATTTTCACTGCAAAATATTTTTGCCACACAACTAAATGGCCATATGTTAGTTTTGTCATAAAAGATAAAAGAACTGGTTGGCACTTTGTTTTAATTTCCCTATTGACTAATCAACCACCTAAGGCATACTTAAGTATTTAAGTTAGTTGTCAGTTTTCTTTTAGTTTTTTATTGACAAAGTTCTCACTAACTCCTATTTTGTTATATAAATATTACCAGAATGCATATTATACTAGAAAATGATAGCATCCATTTTTGCACATCCATCAGTGAGTACAATCATCCCTCCTACCCATCAAAACCAAAGTTTACCAAGCAGTGCCAAATAAAAAAGATCTACAGCAGTCTTAGAGAACATTTAATTATTGATTCTTCAGTTGGAAATTGATATTCCTTTTTACAAAGAAAGAAGTTTTGAGAAAAGAGAAAAAGGTATGATGCCAAACAAGGAGACAAACTGGCAAGGAAAAAGAAGTAAGTATAACACTAGGAGTAGGAGACTTTGAAACCAGGTGTTTTCCTTTTTAACAATAGTCTTTTTGACTTTGATATTCATTTTATGTTTTACTTTGTTCTTCTTAATAGCTCTTATTTTTTTTATTCTTTGATCTTTTGTAGACAATTAGTTGTGTGGTAAAAATTTCTGAGACAAACATGTTTGCCAAAGAGGTATGTACGTGTAAGTGTGTATGTGTATATGTGTGTATACATGCATACACACATATATACACACACATATATATGTATATGGAATATATATGTATATTTTATACATATTATTTTATTTTATCATTTATCTTATTTGTTTTACTATTTAGTGTGTTTATTGGTGTATATGCCCTTCTGTTGCTTTTAATTTACTATTCATCTAAAGGGGTAGTGTGGAGAAAATGTGATAATCTTATTTTACACTCAATTGTGTTAGAAGATAAATGCAAACAATGAGTACAGTGTCTGTGGGCTGAGAATGGTTCCACATACTTCATTGTTACTTTGTAAAAATTAGTTTTCTCTAATTTTGGTCTTACAAAATTTTATGTGATCCCAATTCCCAGGTACCTTATAAGAAGCTGAAGTCAATGAAGTCAAAGATAAACACATATTGCAAAATTTTTAATGTATTGTGATATTGGGTGTGTTAACTTTCAGGTTTTAGATTTATTGATTTGTAGTGTTTTAAGGTATATAATTATGACTTAAAAGATGAAGTTTTAACTAATTACATGAATAACATTACAAGTTTTAAAACCATAATATGTTGAAATATAGGCTATTGATGTTCTTTCTGAAGCATTAACTTTGGTGTAAGAACCGATGTTTAAATTTTTTGTCCACTAAACTTAAATAGGACTCTAAATCTTACTAAAGTAAGAACAATTAGTATATCATTTTTCTATACTGCTGGAAAAAAAAAGAAAATTGCGTTCTGTCATGGTGATAAAGTTACATAATTACAGTCAACGTGCATAAAGCAAGAAATCAGAACATATAAATGGGATATAAATATGATAATTAGGCATTAATTTATGCTTTTTTATATCTAATTCACATTAGCCTGCAACTTTTTAGGAGAAACTGCAATTTAAGGGTATTTAATGTTGTCCACAGTAAATTAACATGAGGGAATGAGACTGCTTCAGGTAATTCAATCATGGATACTTCAATTAAAACATTATTTACAGTAAACCAGTGTTGCACTGAATGTCAGCATACCTCAAGAGAACGATAAGATTTACATTTAGAAAAAAAGAAAAAGAAAGACTACCTCTTTAAGACCTCCATGCAACCATAATAAGAAAATTATGTATTTTTCCCACTAGTCTCCAACCAAAATTTATATTTCCTCTAATTATGTATGTCAGTCAATAAAACATTCTAATAGTGATGCCCTTAACTTTCTACTAGGAGACCTCAAAGATATCTTTGTGTGTTTTGTTATAGTAATTGTAAATATTTCCTAATATTGTTTATTTTCACATTTAAAAATGACAATTATTCAATCTCCCAATAAAATATTTATATATATATATTACCCTGGATGCATATAGCACCATGTGTTCATCAAGTCAGAAGCTCTCTTAACCATGTCCTCTTGGGTTTTTATAAAGGAGGCTTTTACAATATCATTGTTGATTAAATTATTGGCCATTGGTGACTGAGGTAACCTTCATGCTCTCTTCTCTCCTCAGAGGCTGATGGGAAGGTTTTGGGACTGAAAGTTCCAAACCTATAATCACATGGTTTGTTCTTCTGGCAACCACCCCCAATCCTTATGTGAGATCCAAAAGTTACATCATTAACATAACAAGACACACCTTTGTTTTTATCACTTAAAAACATTCCAAAGATTTTTGGGGTTCTGTGCCAAAAGCAGGGATGAAAAACCAAACATGAACTTACTGTAAATCACAATATCACAGTATGCTTCTAATTTTTAAATACATTTCATTATAATTGATTTTCTTTTTATAGTACAAACTATTTAAAGCATTTAAAATCATTTATTTTAAACATGTTTTGCTGAGTAATGTTTAAAACCATTATTCTAAAAAGAAGTCATAGGCTAAACAATTCTGTCAAAGAGGTCCAAGGCAAAAGATAAATGAATAAATAAATAAATTACAAATAAAACAAAACTAGAACACATTGTTAAAAAAGCAACTCCTGGGTAAACTGGGAGCAGAGGGGTTCTTCACTAAATTAATGAGAAATAAAACCTGTAAATTAATCTGAAAATTTAAAAAATGACCTGCTTTTTGATAGCATAGCAAAATCTGCTTTTTTATAGTATAGCTACATCTATTTGTATGAACCGAGAGGAAATGGCTCTCTACGAGGTAAGAGAACATTAAGGATGATACAAAAAAACATGTGATCTTTGAAATAACAGGGGCAGTCAAGGTGGTCAATGATACAATAATTAATTTGACATAAAAAAGAAGTACATTCTGAGTTTGAATAAATTTGAATAAATTGTAAAAAGACATATATATCTATACATATTTATATTCCTCTAATATGTAAGTTTATTAATATATAAACTTATGATATATTATAATTTAAATATATTTACATATAGACATATCTCATGACCTTTCAGAACTCTTAATTCTTTATTGAGCATTGTGATAATTCTGCATTAAATTTTGTTTAAGCATGGATACTTCAAGCAAAATGTAGGAATAGAACAATAAACATTAGAAAATTCTGCCTTAGAATAATAAAGGGAAAGTAGAGATAGTTCAAGGACAACTACCTACCTTAATAAACAATATGAAAACTTCAGAACAAAATAAGAGGGGGATCTCTAAATAAAAGAGGGTATAGGATTTCCAGAGAGCAATTTCTAAGGTCTCCTGAAAACGGAGTGGAGGGTTTACAGTGTCAGTGCTGAAGGACCTGAAGACTACAGTAGGATTTGGCGGTAGCGTTAGAGAAAGCAGCTTTAATATTTTATTTTAGGAAGCTGACAGGTCAGTGACTACTAAGAGTTACAAAGACAGTGCATGTTTACTCAAGAACATGCAGCAGGAAGATTCAAGGCAGATGTAACAGCCATGTCATCTGTCGAATACCTGTGCTGAGTCTGTACTACTTCTCAAATCAACTATGGTGTGAACATTTGTTACCCATTGATAACTTATAATTAATATTATGTATTTCCTTAGAATTAATAAGGCATATTCTTATCAGTAATGCTCACTCTATTTTACATGAACATGTTTGTAATATGAGCCAAATGTCTGGGTCTTGAGACAGAAAGAAAAGATGAAGAGAACACAATTTTGAGAAAGAAATTTGACTACTGAAGTTTGATTGGAAACTATTATCCACAAACAATACACTGGAAGGGAAATCTTACCCTGTGTTTATTACAACTATGCTGGGCATAATGTCAAGATAACAATGAAAATAGTAAAACTTTCCATTTATTGAATACTTACTAAGAGGCAGTGTGGTGGTAACTTAACATGTATTTTCATCTGTTCCTTATAGCAATTTATGAAATACTATCATTATTATTATCCATAACTTACAAATAAAACACCTCTGAATCTTGAAGTGGCAAAGGAAGGATTTGATTCTAATTTTTAACACTTGAAAACTAGGCTTTTTAAGTGACTTGAATGGTCTGTCTCCAAATTCAAAGCCTCCCCCCCCAAAAAAAAACATGTTATTTTATTTGGTGGATAATTGCTCAGTTTGGGATATTAAATTCTCTTCCTTGTTTTCCTGAAGTCTTCACTGCGGAACTCAGAGTTCTAAAACACATTGTTAATCAATGAAATTTTGTACCACTATAAACCAGCCACAAATTTATGTTTGTAAATCATAAAAAATATTTTATTTGGTTACAAAGAGCACCTGAGTTTATAATATGTTGTCATGGAAAGAGAGAGAGTTTGGGGACCCAAAGGCAAAATTGTTTTTCATAGTTCTATCTCTATTAACTTCATTATGTTTAGCTTATCATTTGACAGTTATGTACACATTTTTTTTGTCCTTTGGTGGAAAATACATATCTGCTTTTCAGTTCATTGTTACAACATAAATAGGTAATGAATTGAAACACACCTGCAATAATTCCTCTCTTTCAAAGATAAAAGAAGTCTTGTTTAATAGAACTAGAATTTCTCAAGCAATCTCTTTAACTGAAAAGACAACTTAATTATTTGAGCACAAATGTTTAACCAGTGCTAGGCAACCTGGTCTTTCAATTAATTAAGGAACACTTTTAAATTATATTATTTCATAAAAGATTATCAATTATAAGTGCACTCCCTTTATGTTTCAAGTAAATCTTCAGGAGAGAGTAGCCCTGTCAAACCAACACCACCCAACTCCTAATCTTTGGTATGCTGTAATTGTTCTTCATTATAATTTTATGGATAAGGCCTTGACCAAAAATGAAGATCCTCTAACCTTCCTTGTTATTAAGTAAAGGGAAATGCTTAAGCTGGAATTCATTATAGAACAGGAACCTATAAAGCGGAAAACTGATATACATGTCTTTATATTCATTGAAAACCTTAACCTTTAAGAACCATTAGTTTTTAGGATGATCCATAAAGTTAAACTGAGCAGCACAAGGGCAGATGTGGAAGATCATGGAGGTGAGTCGATCATAAACACCACTGAACCTTCATGGAGCAGCATTATTTATTCTCTGTGATCCCTACAAGTAGCACAACATTTTTGAGCTCAGATTCCTCAAGTAATCTACCAAGGGTACATTACTACCCCTCTAGTAAGTTGTTTTTCAAAACTATTAAACTACAGTTTACTTACAATATTATATTATTTTCAGATGTGCTGCATAGTATTTCAATATTTATATAGATTACAAAGCCATCACCATGAGAAATTAGTTACCTTTCATCACTGTACAAAGTAATTACATGATTATTGATACTATGCTCTGTGCTGTTCCTTACATTCTTGTGATTTATTTGTTTTATACCCGGACGTTTGTAGTCCCTAATCCCCCTTCACCTGTTTCATCTCTCCTGTCAATCTCCATTCCTCTGGCAACCACCAGGTTTTTCTCAGTAGCCATGAGTCCATTTCTGTTGTGTTGTTTGTTGACTTTTTTTTTATTTCACAGATAAGTAAAATCTTATGGTATTTGTGTTTCTCTGATTTATTTCAACTAGCATAATGCTCTCCAGTTTCATTCACGTTGTTGGAAATGGCAAGATTTCTTTCTTTTTTATGGCTGAGGAATATTCCATTATCTATATCATCCATATCTATGTCATCTATATCTAGATCTAGATATATCACATCTTCTTTATCCTCTATCAATGTACACCTAGGTTGCTTTCTTATATTGACTATTATCAATAATGCTGCAGTAAGCATAGGGTACATACAAAGCCTTGTTTCTGTTATCTCTGGATAAATACCAAGACATGGAATTGCTGGGTTGTAATTCTTTTTTAATTTTAAGTTTTTTTTTTTTTTTTTTTTTTTTTTTTTTTTTTTTTTTTTTTTTTTTTTTTTTTTTTTTTTTTTTTTTTTTTTTTTTTTTTTTTTTTTTTTTTTTTTTTTTTTTTTTTTTTTTTTTTTTTTTTTTAAGGAAACTGCATACTCCTTTCCTCAGTGGCTATACCACAGTTTTCATTCCCTCCAACGGTGAACACGGGTTCTTTTGTCTCCACAACCTCGGCAGTGCTCACTTGTCGTTTTGATAATTGCTGTTCCAACAGGCATGTTTTAGATATTAACTGCCTACCAGATTTATGATTTGTAAATAACTTCTCCAATTCAACAGTTTACATTTTTATTTTAAGGTTTTACTTTGTTGTGCAAAAGTACTTTAGTTTGATGTGAGCCCAATTGTTTATTCGTGCTTTTGTTATCCTTGCCTAAGGACCCATATCCAATAACATATTGCGAAGACTGGTGTCCACACTCATACTCCCTATGTTTTCTTCAAGGAGTTTTACAGTTTCAGGTCTTATACTCAAGTTTTTCATCTAGTTTGCATTTTTCTTGCATGTAATGTAAGATAGTGCTTCAGTTTCATTACTTTGAATTATGCATTTTTCCCATTGTGTGTTCTTGTCTACTGTGTTTTAGATCGATTGACTATATACATGGGTTCATTTCTGAACTCTCTGTTCTGTTGCATTGATCTATGTGTTTGTTGTGTGTGTGCATATATGTGTACCAGAAGCATACTGTTTTCATTATATGGCTTTTTGTGTAGTTTAAAATCATAGAGCATGATACCTTAAAGTTCATTCTTTCTCAAGATTGCCTTGATTATATGGAGTTGTGGGGAGTTTTTTTGAGTGTGTGTGTGTGTGTGTGTGTGTGTGTGTGTGCGTGTGTGTATACAGATTTTAGGATTATTTGTTCTAATTCTGTGAAAAAAAAAAAAGGGCATTGGTATTTTGGTAGAGGTTACACTGATTCCATAGTTTGCTTTGCGATGTGTAGTAATGTTGACAATGTTAGTTCTTCCTATCCATGACCACAGAATATCCTTCTAAATTTCTTGTGTATTTTCCTCACTTTCTTTTATTAGTGCCTTATAGTTCTCACAGTACAGGTATTTTACCTCCTTAGTTTAATTCTAAGTATTTTGTTTTTTGATACAATTATAAATTAGATTTTTCTTGATTTATTTTTCTGATATTTTATAATCACTGTCTAGGAATTCAAGAGATTTATGTCTATTAATTTTGTACTCTGTCACTTTACTGAATTCATTCATTAGTTCTGGTATTTTTTGGAAGAATCTTTAGGGTTTTTTATACGTACTATCATGTCCTCTGAAAATAGTGACAGTTTTACTTTCTCTTTTGCAATTTAAATGTTTTTATTTATTTTTCTTGCCTAAATCCTATGGCTAGAACTTCCAATACTATGTTGAATAAAGGTGGTGAAAATGGGTATCCCTGTCCTTCTTCTGATCTTAGAGGAAAATATTTCAGCTTTTCAACCTAAATAAGGATGTTAGCAGTGCATTTGTCATATATGGAATTCACTATGTTGAGGTATATTCTCACTATACATACTTTCTTGAGATCCTTTATTATAAATGAATGTTACATTTTGTCAAATGATATTTCTTCATTCATTGATATGGCCATAAGATGTTTATCTTTCATTTTGTTAATATTGTGTATCACTTTGATAAATTTGTTAAACCATTCTTGCATCCCTTAAAAATATCCTACTTGATTGCAGTGTATGATTCTTTTAATGTATTGTTAAATTTGATTTGCTAATATTTTATTGGGGATTTTTGCATCTATGTTTATCAGAGACATTGGCCTATAATATCCTTATTTTGTGGTGTCTTTATCTGATTTTGGTATCATGGTAAAGCTGGTTTAGTAAAATTAGTTTATAAGTATTTCTTCCTCTTCACTTTTTGAGAACAAGTTAGTATTATTATTAGTACTTATTATAAGAACAATAACTATTAACTCTTCTGATGTTGTTTTGACTTTTCTATGTTTTCTTATTACTAAAAAATAACTTATATTTTAACTTAGAAAAGACCTTTTTTAAAGTTTCTGTTTGCATCATTTTGTATCGACACCCCATTGACCAAAGGAAGTCACATGGCTAATCACCAATTCACAGAGGGAGAGGGCTACGAAGACACAGGACAAAGTGTGTAGATATTGAGAAGACATTAAATATGACTATTCTGAATTTAAGGGTATACTCAAATCTAAGAGTTAAGAACATCATTATCACTTACCCCTGTGGTTATACAGAAAGTGCTATAGAAGAGCAGATGAGTCTACTCACAGATAATAAACTAGATGCAGCCTTGCTGGTATTAGTAAATGTTCTCCTTCCAAACAACTCTTCAGAAGGGAGAAAAGGCATCTATCATAGGCTTTCAGGTCAAAGTAGCCTTGTCTTCTAATTAAAACATGATTCCAGAAAGGAAAGGCATAAACTCTTAACAAGATAGTCTTGATGTGGGATTCCTGTCTGATCTGCTCTCCATCTGAACCTACTGCAAGACTAGCTGATAGTACTTCATCCTCTCGTATCCAACATCTAACAACTTCTTGAGAATGCATTATTAGTTGATAATGAAGGTTTATTACTCTAATTCACCCTTTAAATACTCTTTTGGGAGAGACTGAGGCTCATTATCCTCCAAAATTGTCTTCAGCTAATTCATTCCTCCATTCTTTATTGGATATACTGGTTAGTAATACATTTATTTCTAATTTCTAGTTAGTTATAGCACATAAACCCAAACTTATTATGGAGCATGTTATCAATATATCTATGGCATTACATGTAAAGGTAAAAACTTTAATGTTTATTTTATAATCTAAAATATATATTGGTTTATCTCATAATTTCCTACTTTGGTCTGTATATAATCCATTAGGCCTTAGAGAGTGTAGTGATCACACATAAACTTACTTTATCCTGTAATTTATTCTTTGCTTCTATTTGACATCATAAGCTCTTTTATATTTAAGTCCATAATTCATTGCTTGCTGATCTCCCATTCCCCTTGAGCAAAGAGTTATTACCCTATGTTATCACAAATCAGTATGTCTTTATAGCTGAGAACATCAAGATTCAGCAGGGTGAAGTGGCTGGTGCCATTGACTAAGTATGCAAGTAGAAGAGAAAGAATTCTCAAAGCATCAAGTATTTCCTAGTTACTGAGATAGGTAATCAAGCCAAATTTAACAAACAACATTTGAGAAGATTCTCTTCTTTAAAAAAATGAACATTTCTTGAATTTTTGAAATGATTCCAAGCATAGGATCTACTCTAAAAGGGAGTTAAGTTATGCATATAAATAGCTATATGACAAAATAGAAAGTGGTATATGGCATTAAAAAGTACTAATGCATTTTCCAAACTAACTTTAAACTTTTTACCTCCCAAGATAATATTATTGGGACTTGACGGTAAAGAGCAAAACCACAAGGGTTTAACAACCTTGCTCTTTCACCTCCAGTGAGCTCGGCTTTCTATATTTTTAACAAAATTCAATTTTGACATGTAATTTATAACTTGCTATGTTTTCTGTTGCAAGAAACTATTCAAGATATCATAAATGAATGCTGTCATATTCATTCAAACTAGAGATTAAAATATGGTCATTTATTTTGTAATTTCAAACAAATAAAAACCCTTCTTTGAAAAAAAAATATATCTGATCCTACAAGAAAATAAATACAGAATGAAGCAAAATGACATTGTTGAATATCTATATCCAATAAAACATATTTAATTCCCATTTATGAACCTGATTCCTTCTTTATACTCACAATGTAATGTCTGAATTACTCTCTTTACTTATGGGAGTAAATAGAATAAACAGATTGAGATCTTTGACTATTAGAAACCACAGTAAAATTTGCTGTGTCCCTTTTTCCAGATAATGACTTATACATATTATAAAAATTGAACATGTAATGTTGTGTAATTGTTTTGGGAAATATTGTTCTCTATAGAAATTGCTATTACTTGTTGGTTATTGTATCTATTAGAGGTAGCTCACCCAGTGAAACTGTCTCAAGTAAAGCAACATATTTATGTGGATATATTAAAAAAGACATCATTCTGCTTCAAAACGAGTAATAGATAAGAGAAACCACCAGTTCAGAGCAATCACTTGTACCTGTGGAGCTTTGCTGTACTTTTGGATTAATGCACTTTTTTTCAAACTATCAGTCAATAGAGCTTGTTTCCTGAGCTGCTCTTTAAAAAGAAAAATCTCACTAAAATGGCATGAAAAACTATGCCAACAGTATCTTAATGTTGACTAAAGTTGCCTTCTATGAAACATAATGGGGGTTAGCAGAGGAAAAGCAGCAAATATTGATCTGTATTTCTTTATGTACTTAAAGTTCTATGTCATTACTGATATTAAAGAATCAAAATTGATTTAAGAAAGAGAAGATGGCCAAAGTTATACTATTTATATTTTACACATTCATTTGTTTATTCATTAAACTATATATATTATGCTGCTCATTTAAAACTGTGATACTTTTAATAAATCAATATTTCCATATTTTTGGAAGTCAATTAAATATTATACCTTAAAATGTCCCTCCAGGTAATTTCCTGGAGTTCAATAAACAAGTGGATTCTACTAGAAAATTAATATTAGGAATCTGATATGTATTGATGGCAAACTTGATTAAGAGAACAACCTGGATAGAATGCCATCACACTGGTATGTCTACTGAGGAATATCACACACTTTATGTAAGTACCATGTTAATATTTGAGATACAATGCTAAACAATTATCAGCCATGGCTCTCAAAGACTTCAGAGTTTACTGAAAGAAGAAACATACATCTATGTATTCATGTATGATTTTTGAAAGTGTGAATGCAACATTTAATTAAATATTGTAACATATTGGTGTATAGTGATTCTTTTTCAGAAATATAGTCTATTATGGCCTTATGTCCTATAGTAAGGTTTTATTAAAGCTGTGTAAAATACTGTATCGTACACTTATATGATGGAATTAATATTGTGATCTGGGGAAGGGTAATTTATGACACAAATATTAAAAGAAAGGTTTCAGACATATGTTTTTCCTGATTTAGTAACTAGACTATTGCCAAAGTTATAATACTCAGTATTGGGAAATGCAGTCTTATGCATGCAATCTTTAGACTCTCTCAGCCACACACAGATACATTGGGACTGGAATGCTTACCAAGAAATAACACACATGGCCTGTTGGCTTATTATCTTGTATGGGGATATCTTTCCCTATTGTGTTCAATAGTTGTGACTCTAATTTGCTTAAGTGTGTGTTCTATGGCCCCTGAGCATTCCCACAACTCTATCTGTCCTTTTAGGGGAGGGGCCTGGCCCCTCAGCTATGGCACAAATGATGTGGCTTTGCTTAGGCCAGTTGCCCTGCATCAGGTGCTGAGATTACCCACTGGCCATGGGGGACAGATGCTTACTATCGGAGCCAATCTTGCTCTTTCTCTTTGTACGTAAGTCAAACACTGTTCCATCCTGTGCTTGACTGTGTTGTGGAAACCCTGGTGACTTCTATACTAAGATGCAATGGACAGAGGTATGTGAAGCCTTCCCCTAGATTGATATCTCATGCACAGTACTCTCTTTATATTCAGTAATTTGAATCTGTCAACTAGCATCATGCTATATAATTTTGGACTCCTTTGAGTAACTGTCAGAAACTAACTTAAACAGAAAAGGAATTAATAAGCTACTATAACTGGTGATTTCAAAGGGTATAATTATCACAAACTATGGTTCTTATCTTAGATTTGGAGAATGGAAATGTTTCTCCAGCTCCGTTCTTCTTTGTTTATGGCTCAGTTCTGCTCAATCCTGCACTGTTTCATTCTTTTTAGATTTTGCACCTATAGTAAGATTCCTCCCCTTTCTTGTCACCCAAATCCAGGACCTTATAACTGGTGAATGTAGAGAATGAATGGGCATTTTAGTGCAAGTAAGAATATCAGGGGAGAATCTGATTGGACCTGGTGAAGCATATATCCCTAACTGATTCATTCATCATGATAGAGAGATGGACTATCCTTACGGCCTAAGTCTGAGTCTCAGGCTCGCATGTGGTGCAAATAGGACCTGTATTATATGAAACTGATACATAAAATGACAAAACTGTGTAAATGATGTTTAACATAAAGCGTATGAGATCTAGTAGAACCTATACTTTAAAGACACTCTTAACTTCATCACTTAGTAACTATAAAACATTGAGCTAGTTGTACAACTTCCCTTTACCCTAATAGATAAAGAAACTGCCTAATATGGATACTTTGATAAAATATATTAATAATCTACTGATGATTAAAAAAACTTACCTAAGGTGTATTATAATATTTCATAAAGTTGAATACAATTACTTCATAAAATATTAATTAAAATAAATGTACTATAGGGTAAATAGAGAAAATATATCTATTATGATATTTTCAGTCATTAATTAATTGGGATATTCTTGATTTACCAGAATATGAACATTTTGAATGGGATTTACAGTAGTCTCATTAGCTTAAAATAAGGGCAGTGTAACTACTTTTTATTTTTAATTTATTTTTTATGTTATTATATTTTTAAATACCATTTATACCCTCTGTACCCTCTTACATCTCCACAGACTGCCCTCACCCCCACAAGGCAGTGTAACTACTTTATAACAGGGATCTAAAGCTGCTTTGATTGTGATATTAGGTGATAAAACCTACATCTCACCAAACAGCTATAAAAACAAAGTTTTAGGATTTTGATGAAATAGTTGTCTACAGGCTCATATTGGAAAAAAAGAAAACTAATAAGAAGGTCATAATCAATAATTTTCATTTTATTTGTGAGTGACAAAGTTTTTTTTCTTAGTGACATTAACTGGTGTGGAGAGCAGGACAAATAATATGACATTGGTCCAGTCAGGATAGCACAATGTATACAAAACAAAGTGGAGTCACTCATGTCAACCAAGATGGCTGTCAGTCAGCCAGGCACTTTGGGTGAAGAAGGAATCTACCTAAGTCAAAGCATACACATCTGGTGAGGAGACACAGCTAAGATATCTGCACATGTGATCAGAACAATCATGTCTGCAGAGTGAGGCCTCCCATAGACAGGCGCCTGGGGAAATGCCCTACTTGCAATCAGGGGTGCCAATATACTCATCAAAAGTCCCAGAAGGGTTGAGTTCACCACTTTGAAGGAGTAACTGAGGCAGGTTCCAGATCACTGCTGAGAGGCTGAGCTCCACACACACCAGAGTGCGGGTCCATGCCATGCTGATGGCCCTTGCCATCGGCCACTGGAGGCTCTGCCCTGCAGGACTGAGGACTCGTCTGCCCTACCACCCACCTGGCTCCTGAGATCCTTCCTTGAAAGACATTGACAACTCCCTTGCCCATTGTCCTGTCTCCTGAAGCTGCAGACTGGGGCTCTGGGGCTCAGATTTGTTATCCCTGGTTGATTGCTCTGTGTATGTGTTATATTTCTCTTAGATTGATAGAGTGTGAAGAGGACATTAATGTATGTTAATGTTCTACTTGGACTGAACCTGCACTCAGTAAAAGCTGAGTGAATAGCATAGTTACTGTGTGTGACTCTTGTTTATTCCTTGACTGGGCTGCTCAGCAGGCAGCTAGTGGAGCAGTTGCCTGGCTGGCTTATAAGTAAGACTATACTGCAAACATATGCTCATGACAACTGGCAACCTTTTCTACTTGTATATACCAAATAATTTTGTATCCTGGGGTTATGGAGAGAATTGAAGAGAACTGAATAGTTTAAACTGAGGCAGAACTGAAGAACTGAGTTAAGGATGTCATCACTGAGCAAGAAAAGAAATAAGACCCTGTATTTTTGTTCTCTATACTACTCAAAATTTAAGAAAGTATTTGAAGAGATAATTGATTGTATTATCTCACATGGAACATGGAAATTTATTTTAGAGTACATTTTAGAGATTTTTTGGCTACAAATTATCTTCAAGGAATTTTTTTATTGTTATCAAATGAAAATGTGTTTGACCTGTTTGTTTCAACCTCTCCACTTGCCCTTTGACCACTTTTGGTCATTTTCCATATTACCAATAGCAAACTTTTGTAGATAGAGTGAACCTTTTTATTTTTTGAGTATTTTAAATTGTTGTATATTTTCTAAAGTCTTTACTCATAAGCCACCGGCAATAATAAATGCCAGATAGGGTAAATGAGGTGCACATTATAATTTAAAACAGTGTCTGTCTATAAAGACAATAAATCCTAGACTTTCTGGGTTTTATACAGTTTTGAAAACATTGGAAATCTTCATTGTGAACAAAAGATTTCTAGCAATTATCACCTATAATGAAATACTGCAGTGGAAATAAATTGATAAATATTTCACAGTTGAAAAAACAATAAGCCATGACACCATAATTTAATCATGTACTTCATGTTATTTGGATTAAAATATAAAATCTAACTTATGGGTATTTTATGCTTGATTTAACCAGTTCTTTCTTTCATTATAATGGGAATATTTGTCTATTTTATTAAAAAAACACCAACATAAAAGCATGATAATTTTTTAAAGGAATCTAGCCAACTACATTTCACAAGCAGATAGCCTATCCCCCCAAATTTTCTGAGTATGTGTATAGGTTATATTTCAAACATCTTCAGTGAGGGAAACTCACTACCTTTAAAATGAGCCTATTTCCTAATTGGACTGTATAATATAAATTTTGCTTATATTAAGACATACCCTTTTACAAAAAAAATGTTCATTTCTTAGTAATATTTCTGCATCATGTGTTCATATTGAATAAACTCACTTTTTTCTTTCACAGATGATCTTTCCAACTTTTATCAAGACCATCTCTTTAATATTTTCACTTTAAAGTCCCTAGTTTTGAAACTGACCTATATTTGGAATTTGAGGTTGGTTCACTCCAGATTTTAAGGACCCACACTCTATAAAATGTGCCCCAGTAAATTTTAATTTGGCTACACTGTACTCATGTTTTTTTTTTTTTTTACATTAATAATATTAATTGGTTTGGGGACCAACATTATCCTAACTTAGAAATAAATAAACTCTTACACAGCCAGTTAGAGTAATGTGCCCAAGATTATACAGCTAGGAAGTTGTGGAAGTGATTTTCCAAGTCATACAACAAAACACAAAGACTATGATTTTGTGGATAAGTTGCAGGAAAAACTAAATTGATAATAGCCCACATTCAGGAAAGATACTGAAACAGGTTCAAGGTCAATAAACATTACTTTGAATAAAATTGTTAAACTGGGAACTAACTCAACAATTGTTTTAGCATTCATTCTATTTTCTTAAATGTTGCCCACAAGTATAATTTAATATTTCTCTTTTTTATTTTTTTAAAAAATATTTTGTTGTTGTTCAATTACAGTTGTTTGCATTTAACCCCCACTACTCCCCCCACCCTAGGCAAGCCCACCTCCCTCCCTTGCTTCCACCCTCCCTCTTGGTCTTGTCCATGTGTCCTTTGCAGTACTGAAGTCTCAATACATTATTTTAAATACATGTAAATACTGATATAGAAATCTAAAATAACATGAGTTAAAAATACCTATTCCTGTTCAGCTACAAAAGAGCTGCCGAAGAATCCATTCCAGAATCTTATCTGAGATTACTGACTTGGCTTACAAAAAATTAGTAAAATAGTAATTTTGCTTCTTGACTAAGCATGAAAAAAAAAAAAAAAGAACAATCATGGAAAATAGAACAATGGACACATTTTAATCCAATACTCATAAATATAAAGAATGTATACAAAGAAAATTTCCAAAATATTATCACTTAATATATTAAACCAGAGTTAATTTAGACCAGATCTAGCAGTAGAATTTTCTATAGTGATAGAAATGCTCTATATCTTTGTTGTCTACGATTGTAAGCAGTAATCATGTGAATCTGCTGAGCACTGGAGGTTGGGGTTATATATAAGTGAGGGGCTTAATTTTAAATATATTTGTATTTAATTAATTAAAATTGAAATTTATTTAGCCATTTGTGGAAAGTGGCTACTGTATGGGCCAGCACAGATGTACTATGCAAAGGGATTTGTGCATTTATTGGACAAAATGCTTTTGTCTTCATCGACTTGGTGAGTATTAGAGATGATGGCTCATTTTTGTAGAGTTTTGTTTTCTCCAACAATCTTTTAAATCTAAATTTCTCTCCTTTGGATAGAAATAGAAAAGAAGGGTTTTGTTATTGTTTTCACTTTTCATTCATTTGGATTAAAATGTAATCCTAGAACAATAGGCCTTTGGTACCATCAGTTTCTTTGAACATAACTAATTAACAAACATAAAAAGCAGTGTTAAATGCTGAAAACAAGACCTGACCCAAAACAAAAGATTATTTTGGCATCAATTTTTCTTTATAATTTTTATTGGAGATTAATGTCACTCTTTCAGTCTTGGTTATATGCCCTCCATTCTTTACTAGTTTTCACACATTTTGTCAATGGAAAACTCTTTTCAAGACCACAATGTTTTCTTTTATGTTCTCTGCTCTCTTGTAGATCATTCACAAGTACAGACAGAACTTCAAGAACTTGTCATTTCTTTTCAGGAATGTCAGACCTCTGCTTTGGACTTGCTCTTAATGCTTTTCTGATATTTTAAAACTGTTTATCTAAAATCTAGAATTTATATACCTAATTATTTTCCAGTCTCACCCTCCCAAACTATAACTTAATCTATGGTGACATGCCGGGGCTACTTTATTTTTAAGAGCATCCATTCTCTCCTTCTCAGCTCCTCTCTGGCTCTCGATAAATGAAATATGTATTTTGATAACTGATTTTTTTCAGAAAAAATGATAACAACAACCCCAATCAACATTAATAAAGTCAGATGAAATTTAACCTTCAGGGCATGAGAAGGAATATAATAATAATACGTGGCAGAGATTAAGTCTGAATAATTTCTTCAATTCAATTGGCAAAATAAAAAGACTGCTAATAATTAGAATCAAAACAACAGTGTTTTAGTTTCTTTTTCTTCCCACCGGGAGGCTCAGTTATCAAAGGGAAATTAAAAGGCTTATCCGTTAAATGATGCTTTGGTAAATGAGTTGTCGAGAAGCTGTGCAGAGAGGGGAAATCATTATCACACTGCGCTCCTATTTCAGGTTTGAGAGACCTTATGATCCGTGGTAGAAACACTTCCTCTATTCTCTGCACTTGACAAATGGGTCTGTGGTGTACTATGTGTTAAATATATTACTTCTGCTCTTTCTATTTAAGATTTCACTATACATTAAAAATCCATTTTACCCCCAGTTTTCAGAGTATAAATACTAAGTATCATGGGTCATTGAAACTGGAGTTTGATAACTAAATTTTCTTGAATGAAGGATAATATTAACATGCAATTCTAAATTCTACATTCATCATAGTATAGGAAGACTTCTTTGATTTTTGCTGCAAGTCACAATATTTTTTTTTATTTTACAGTAATTCTCATTTGTGGGAAATTATTAGGTTACATACATATGAGGAAACTTTTTCAACTCTATGCTATTTTGTTTTGCTTTATTTTTTCTTAGTATTTATCTATGTGAGACTAACAACAAAATAAAGAAACAAAAAAACCCAATCAATTAGGATCTCATTGTCAATTATTCATGCCCTCTTGAGGTTAACTCAAGAGAAACATACTTTATTTTTTAAAAAAAGATTGTCATGAATGTTATAAACAAAAATGAGAGGGAAAAAACCCTCCAAGGCTGGTATGATTATAACACACCTTCAGCGGAAGTTGAGATTCCCATCCATGACTGTCAAAGGTGTAAATGAGCATCTGAGGTTACTGTTACAACAATGTAAAGGCAGAAACTGCTGTTTTTGAGTCCAAGAAGCAAAGTGAGATCCAGCATGGATTTCCAAAGTGTGTAGTTTTATAATTCCTTCCTATAATACTATTTGTTTGATCTTTCTAAAGACAGTTCACATTTAAATTGCACAACTAAAGAATTGCATTTAAAACTGCTTTTAAATCATTTATAAATGCTTATTTGTAATTAATATCAATATGTGTTATTTTTAAGTTAATACTTTGTGATGTGATACATCTGAGAGTCCAAGTTAACTGGGTATTCAGTATAATTCCAATAATAGCCTTGCAAAAAATGGTAGCACTGAAAAGAGCCTATTAGTATTTTGGCAGTAATATATAAATTGAAGATATAAATGAAAGGTTTGAATTTTGAGGGTAAGGAATTGACATTGTTAAATTAGGTAAGCATCAGTCTCTGTCTCTTAGATGTAGAGGAACCAGTATGGTATGGTAGAGTAGAGCAAGACATGGTGTAACGAAGTCGTTGAGTGAGGTATTCATCGCTTTTGAGCCTCAGGTTTCTAACAATAGATAGAGCTTCTTTTTTTTAAGATTTTATTTTTATTTATTTTATTTTTAGAGGGAAAGGGAAGGAGAGAGGGAGAGAAATATCAATGTGCGGTTGCCTCTCATGCGTTTTCTGCTGGGTACTGGCCTGCAACCCAGGCATGTGCCCTGATTGGGAATCAACCCACGATCCTTTGGTTCGCAGGCCCATGCTCAGTCCACTGAGCTACACCAGCCAAGGCAAAGATAGAGCTTCTTTAATGGGATTAAGACAAAGATCTCCACACTGATTCGTTCTCTTCTTCTTACAATCGATCGTGTTAAGATTTTTCTATCCTAAATCCATGTTCTATTGAGGCTATGAACTATGAAATGCCTCATCTTTTCCATTTTTCCTTTCTCACAGAAAAACTGCTTAAATAATTTTTATTTTATCACCCATCATCATATATTCCATACATTTTTATGAATATACATAATTATATATGTGTGTAGAAATATGGATTTATAATATTCTTAATGTTTTTGCCCTGGATCTCATCATCAAATTATTTGTGTGAAGATCTTTACAGATCAGCAAATTTATAACAGTATCATTTTTCATCACTGTATGATGATAGTACTGTAATTTCGTAGTACCTTAGTGAATGTGCTATATCTTTCTGTTTTTGTTTTTTCTCCTTTTGGAAAAGTGGCATGGTATAGTGTTTCACATCAGAAGCTCTATACTCTAGACTGCTAAAGTACAAATCTTGGCCCTGCTACTTAATAGTTGACCAACTTTAGACAAATAGCTCATTTGGGATAAGCAGAAAGTTGTTATTGGAAAAGCTGTAATGAAAAAACATATTGCCCCATAAGATTTTCAAATCTGAGCCAATTCTCACCTAGAAGCTATGATTTAAAGAGTAAATCAATCCCCAAGAGAAAGGACTCTGAAATACTAATGCGAGTTTATACAACATATATCTTATTCTTTCCATTAAAGTACACTGAGAAAAGAGTACTACCCAGATATGGGGGTTGGATAGACTGAATCTGATTGACACCGCTATCAGAGGACAAAGAAAAAAAAAAAAAACTATTACAGTCCCTTGATAATGTTGCTGGTGAAAACGAGCTCTTTTGCAACGTCAAAAGAATTTCCAACAGCCCATGCATGGAGAAGTTTAAATATGATGGCAAGATTTTATTGGGATTAAGGGAATTTATATACCTTCGGGGACATAAAGGGCGGGCAGACCCAGCAGCAACTGCCAGGAGACTCTTGTTAGTCTTCCATATATTTTCTTGGTTCTCAGTAGATAGCAAGGTGCCATTTGAACTATTTAACCCAACTTTCTGGTTCTTCCCAGGCTTGACCCCAGCCTCAACCCCAATCCCTTTCCTGGACCTTCTGGGATTCCATGCCCTCTATCCAATTGGATTAATTTTCCAGTATTTCACAGGCTAGGTTGTGCCCCTCTATTTCCTTATCCTGGCTTTCACTGCACATGTCCAAAAATAGAAACATCCTTCAATGCTACCTGGACTTCTCTTGAGCAAGTGATCAGCAAAGGAACTTTTTTTCCTCATCCCTCTGGGAATTGGTACTAAGCCAGAAGCACCCAGAACTTGTGGGGAGATTTTCCTTTGAAGATTAAGTCTCCTAGGGGACAGTCTCCTGGAGTGTGAGAATTAGTCTATTTATACTGTAGCTTCCTATAAACTCAGTGGAATGCTGTCCTAATATCTGCTTCAACTTCCTGTTTATTAAGCTTAATGTTTAATTGAACTGCCTAGTTTATTAAGCTTAGTATTTCACTCCGTTTCTTCCTTCCTTATATTAATAATTAATGAACTACACTAACAATAGTACTGAAGTGGTTGGAGACCAGGTGACAAATTGAATTTTAAGCTGATTGTGTCTCTAGGGGTTATATCCCCACTTTAGGAGTTCATATTTATTATGGATATTCTCAGCAGTTGGCAGAACCGGCCCATATATCCTTGAACTGAAAAGTAAAGATGGGGAGGCTAACAGGAAGTGCTGAATCGAGACTCCTCACATGGCCAAGACAGTAAGTCAAAACTAAAAATGCATCCCCAATGCATGCTAAACATATTTCTTAAACCTCAGAGACTTAACAATTACAGTGGTGATGGGATCCCATGTTTCTTTTAAATTCACTGCTCTTAGTACTGTAAATAGCTACACAGGCTAAGGAAATCATGGTGTATGCTGTTGAACACCTGTACCATACCAAGGAGCAGTTCCAGTCACAGTTGGCGTAGAGAAGGTAGTGAATTTATTTTGATAGATTGCAGATCTTCTAGGTCTAATATGTGGTTATTTCTGTGGTGAACGTTTGTTGTTGTTTTTTTTTTT
>PVKU01013741.1:0-27026 GCA_004027475.1 Anoura caudifer
AAAAAAAAAAAAGATTATTCTAATGTAAAAGATTTTTTCCAATGTACTAAATAAACTTGAGATTAATAGATTTCTAGAAAAAACTAATAGAGTTGATGTAACCATATAAGAAAACACCAGTTGTGACCATGCAGAGAGAGATTAACAGGTCTAATGTGCTATTTCTGGTTATAGGACAATCCAAATTTTTAAAAAATATTCTCAATGTTTGAGTTGTTTTTCCTATAAGATTTCATATTAATGTGCATTCTTTTCTTGGATCTTTTCCATTAAGAAAGTCATTTGGTTGTATTTTAACTTACACTGTTCTGCCAGCCACAAAGTTGAATGTCAATATATATTTGCTCCTCCTCCCTCTTATTAAAGATTGTAAGCATTAAAATTTTTTATTCCTTTTTGTTATTGTTGTTTTGTGCCACCTTGGGTATAGCTGAGATGTCATCACATAACAGAGAAGGATGTTCCTTCTTGGTATAACTCTCCCCCTGTTGTCATCTAAGCATGACATTTTCTTAGTCCAGGGATGGTTGGGATGATGGTCAGTGCCGTGGTACCTGGAGCCACGCTGGCTCTACAGTCTGTATCCTTGAAGCTAGAGAAACTGTCATTCAAAACTGGAAGCAACTTTATGTCCTCAAAGATGTAAAAATCATATGCCACTTTTCCTTTTTTTCTTTTCCACTGTGGGAAAATACCACAATGAGTCCCTTGGTTATACCAATATAAAGTAGCAATGTTTGGGAAGCTGTGGTTTGGGGAAATAAACTATTCACTGAGATCACAGAAAAGGCTGAGTTTGACTTCTTCAAACTCTTTTCTTTAGAATTTTTTTTCAAATCTGTGTTTTTATTGCAGCATAACTGCAAACTGCTGCTTTCATTGTGGATGAAGAAGTGATAAGCCCAATTATTGCTCACAGAACAGCAGGAACTAAGACTTAGAACTGCCAAAAAGATATCAGATATTACACTGGTTTTAAGAATACAAGAATGCACTGGAGTCAGAATACCTGGGGATGGAACCTGCACATCTGTATTTTTAGAAAGCTCCATACATGCTTCTGAAGCACAGCCAGGTTTGAGAAGCCTTCTATTACACTGGATTATAGGAAACTACCTCATAGACTAATTTAAGATTAAATAACCCGGACTTGGAAAATAATCTGATGTTGAACTATTATGACCTTGTGTGATTGCTAGGGACAAAGACACACTAGGAATGCTCTAAGACCAAAGTTTCTCTAGAAAGAAGGAGGAGTTGGAAGACCCAGGGACAAGATAGGCCAACTGAGATAGCATGTGTGAGACTGGAGTGGTGAAAATTTCTCTGCTCATATTGGGATTTATAATTCAGAATAAAAGACCATGGAGAATCGAGATATATTAGCAGGCACTTCTGGCTATGGGATAAGCAGATCTTCATTTGTGGAAGTAGACCAGGAGCTGGACTAGAAAGTTCATGGGGTGGCAGGCAGCAATAGGAACATGAACAAGCCACGGACAACTTCACCTCCACTCAGATTACATGTGTGTGGATTATGCAAAAAATTGTCAAGTTACCCTTCTATTTCTCATTTTCTGTTTGTTGGAGTTTGCTAAATTTGGTTCTGCACTAAAGTACAAAGATCACCTCATTTAAGATACAAATTTTTACTAGTTCAAAATATCCTTTGTCTCTGATACAAACAAATGGATCAGAAACATTTTATCTGACATCTTTTGGCATTTGATGCATTCTCCATCAGCAACTCAACATGAAACCTGAATGCTTGCACAAGCTCCAGGTTCTGACAGAGGCAAATATGTCGTAGCAGCAATGGCTGCTACCTTGTTCAGATTCACAGGGACAGTGGAGATTCACATGGACAATGGAGATGGCTTCTCAGGTCACCTAGCATTCAGTAATGAAACTACATTTCATGTAAGTGAAAATGTATCGCCATAATACCTGGAATAGGGCATGAAAAACTAACATGTTGTAAAGAAACATATGCAAGAGTTATAATATTTAATGACTTCCACGCCATATAATGCACAAGGATCCTTGGATCCTTTTTTGCTGATGGAGGGCACAACTGAATGTGCTGATACAGTGCATTTATACATGGTTACATGAAGACTCTAACAATTTGTACAGATTTACCCATAAGATTCCTATCGGGGGGAAAAAAGAAAAAAGTCACCTTTTATATTGTTATATATTGTCAAATTCCTTCCAGAGAAGTTGTCCCATTTCCAACTCCTCCGCACAGCAATGTAAGAAAATGTCTATTTCCAAGGTTTACCAACAGAGTACATTCCCAAACTTTTGGGAGTTGATGATCTGATAGATGAGAAAAGGACCTTGGTGCATTTTAACCCACCTTTTACTTGTCATGAGTGAGGCTGAGCATATTCTAATATGTCTAGGGATTATATACATTTTTTCTGTTGTATCTGTTTATGCTCTCTGCTTATTTTTCTATTGGGTTGCTATTCTTTTTCTTCTCAATTTCTAAGACTGGTATACTCTCAAAATTAGCTTATGAACTTAATACAAGTTCAATAAGGATGCTCAGTGTGGAGGGGGAGAATTGAAATAGAAAACAAGTGCTGGATTTTTTGACACTTCTTGCTTTTTATTTTTTTCTATGAACTTGAGAAACACTTGGGTTTGCTTTAAATATACAGAACGATTTATAAGATTTGCATATTTCTTTTTAAGTTTTATCTAGGTACCATAATTTATCTGTTTTGCTACTGTTGTAAATGGGGTATTGTCCTCAACTATATCTTCTAACTTGTTTTTTGTCCATTAAGGCTATTTATTTGTTTATATTAAATTAGTATGCTGTTACCGAGCTTGGTATGTAATTTTTTTTAATACAGTCTCTTGAAATTTTCCAGTCATTCGTTCATGGATTGGCTTTTCCTTTACTATCCTTAAGTTTTTCCTCTTATGTAATTATGCTAACACTGCCAGTACAATTTTAACTAGTAGTGCTGAAAACAAGTGTCATTTTCTTGTTTCTGACTTCAGTGAGAATACCTCCAATGCTTCTTTATTCTGTAAGATGTTGATTTGGGGGGTGGGGTGGATGGTACATGCAAATACACATGTGTGTGCAACTCTGTATATATCTATACATATATATATTTCCACATTTGAACATAGTTATAGATAATTAATCTATCAATTTCCATTTTATTTTTCAATAAATATGAAATGTTGTCAAATGGCTTTTAGCATCTATAGACATAATTATATAATTTTTCCTTTAAATATCTTAATGTTACCATCAAACCATTTTTACTTTTCTAGGATAAACCCCACTTGGTTAAGAAGTGGGGTTTTTTATTGTACTGTTGAATATTATTTGATCATATTTCATTTGATATAGTTCTGTTAATGTTTAGAAGTGATATGACCTATAATTTTTTGTCTTGTGCAATAATAGCAATTTTTGTATCAGTGTGATACTGCATAAACAAATTTGGACATATTCCTGTGTTTTCTTTATTAGACTGGAATGGCTTAAATAGCACAGAAAGCATCTGTCATGGTGAGATTTTTAAGGGATAACATTATGACCAATTTTCCTATTTTCCATAAACTTTTCTGTCTTCCACCCCTCTTCTCCTCCATCATCCTATTTTAGTCAATAATTGTTTTGTCATAGTGCTTATCTGGGGACTCTTTTATATGCTTACACTGCTACTACTTCATTTGTCACCTTAAAATGATATTAGTTTACTTCTAGTTATTACTTATGAAGCACTAATGAGCTCATTATACTTTGTATCACCTGTCCTCTGGCTCCTCCCATTTTTTTCTCAGGCGTTCAATTCTTACATTGTCAAGGCATACAGCATTTAAACACTATTATGTCACCCTTGTCCTTCTATATTTTGTTTTATTTTTGGTACTACACTTATACATATGTATTGCTTATTACTAGTCCTTTTGCCACTGCTTCCTGGTTGGAAAAAAATTCATATTGGAGTCCTTACTTCTTTTACACTTTCTACTGAAACTTATACATGTGAAGGGGAGTTTTGATAGATGTATATTTCTGGGCTCATACTTTCTTTCTTGAGTACCAAACTCTTCAATGTTCTATTGGCATTGAATGTTGCTTTAGAGAAGTCTCATGCAACTTTATTTTTTCTCTCATAACTGACTTGGATTTCTTGCCCAGTTATCCATAGAATTTTTTTTTATTCCTTAAAGTCCAATAATTTTATGAGTTTATTTCCTTAAGCCTTAATAGATACAACTCTGTATTTATTATCGTAGATATCTAATATGCCCTTTTAATATGTATATTCAAATCTTGTGTGATATTAGGGATGCTCCCTTGAGTTATAATTTTAAATATTTGTTATATTACATTATTTCATGTTTCATCCTCAAGAAGTATTCAGTATTCTCCTCCAACCCATGGGGGATAGGTTTCCCCCAGTGAATGTTTAAAGCCTAAAGCTACAGATAGTACCATACCCTATATATACTATTTTTTTATTCACACATACCTATAATGAAGTTAAATTTGTAAATTAGGCACAGTAAGAGACCAACAACAATAACTACTAATAAAATAGAATCATGGTAATAATATACTATAATAAAAAAACCTAAACCATTCATAAATTCTTCTTTCCCAGAGCACAAAATTACACTATACTTGTCAACCTCCTTGAGGTTCAGAATGGCCATGTGACTACTTGCCAATAAATGTGAGCAGCAATCAAAAAACATCATGTGAATGTGGTCTCTCACACACACAATATTTCATTGTACTGTACTCACCCTTCTTCTGGTGATGATATGATATGATAAAATGCCCCTGCGATGAGATGAAGGGAGGTGAATAAGACATTTTGAAGTGAAATAAAGGTCACTTGAACACAAGCACCATGATACTGCAACAGTGGTTCTGATAATCAAGGCAGCTGCTACCTGACTAACAGGAGGGAATGTACACAGCGTGCAAAGGATGGACAAAGGGGTGATTCAACACCCAGGCAAGATGGCAGGAGATTTTAACCTGCTACTCAGAAAGGTATGCAATTTAAAACTTACAAATTGTTTATTTCTAGAATTTTTCACTTAATATTTTCAGACCACAATTGACCACATGTAACTGGAAACTCAGAAAATGAAACCACAGAGAAGGGAGGACTACTGTAATTATGTTTGTGGATCTCCCTTTTCCTCTACATCTAATCATTTTTATCTCTAGTCTGTCTTTTTTTATGTCTTATTTTTCTTCTTTCTTATTTTCTTCCCCTTCCTCTATTGTGTTTTCATACCTAGTTCATCTTGTTCATTTTGTAATTTAGTCTGCATTTCTTAAATAAATGTATCTTTTTGTTAGTTTCTTTCCTGATCTCTGTCAATCCCCATTTTCATCTTCCTAGTGTCTGGCTGTCTTTTCTCTCAATTCCTTTATTTCTATTTTATGATTTTTTTATACCTGTGACTAATATATATATAAAGGGGTAGGCAAAATTAGGTTTACAGTTGTTTATATGGAAAAACACATGAAGGTTATGATTATTACAATGGCTTTATTAACTCAAAAAATGCCACAATTGGAACAGTAAACCGACTTTTCTGGATGATAATAGACAGATAGATAGGCAGACAGACAGATGGAGAAAGAGAGAGCTTTGCTTTATAAAAACATCATTTGCAATTTTCTTCTGATTGTGGTGGCATTTCTCTGGTGAGTTTTCTTCCTTTGCCAAACTCTGGATAATTTTTGTCTTTTCTTATGACATCTTTGTGTATATGTAGCATTTTCACTTTTTTATTTATAATTGAATGAAATTAATTTTCCTGGCTTAGCTATTATCAAAAGAACTTGGTGGATGGGAAAGAGAAGTAAGGTTCTCTTTCCCAGTTTCTTAGCGCAAGAAATGTGTCTCTCTCTTTTCACTGGAACAGGCATTTTCTTTAATATTTTCCACTCCATCTTTCCACAATTGTTCCCACTGCTTCCCCAAGCCATAATTCCCTGACCTACTTGTTGTCAGTCCTACCCACAAAAGTCCTTGCTCAGGAAGGACCCTCTCCTTTGGGAGGGGAACACTTGGCTGATATTTTTTGAGTTCTTCTGCTAGATAATGTCACTCCCAGCTCTTGCCCACAGTACCTGCTGCCCTGAAGCCCTATTTGGCATCATATGTTGTTCAGTTGCATATGTTCTTCCCCTAACTTATATTTTATTTTGAGTTCATGGGTTTTTCCTTGCACCCCTAGTTTTATTAAAGGAGGAGGATTTGGAGAGTTGTATTTTTTGTTCTGACTTTTCATTGTTTTTCTGGAACCCAGATTCCTCTAGCACAAATTTTGAATTATTATCTCTGTTGTCCTTACCTTGTGTTATCCAAAAACCTTTAGTAAAAGTTGATGAAACTAGTAGCCAAGTCTCTGGCAGATTGTAGAAAACTAAAGAAAAGCATCATGCTCATCTACAGGATCAAAGAGAAGGTGTAGGGGTGCATTTAGTAGCCTGAGGATGGTCAGCCATCTGAGACTAGAGAAAGCACTCTGAGAGGAAGAAGAATAGTCAAAGGTGTACTGCAGTGTGGGAACAGCTGAGGTAATACATGATGTGTTATTTATGAAACTATTAGTCACACTACGACACCCTTCACAAGCTCTTGTGGGGGGAATAATAATGATGACAATAACAGCCAGCACAGAATACCTCCTAATGTGCCAGGCACTGTTCTAACTTCATCATACATAGAAACTCATTTATCTCTCATGACAACACTGTGACATAGTTACTTTTGTCCCTACTGAACAGATAAGAAAACTAAAGCAGAGAAAGTATGAGTAATTTATCAAAGGTCACACAGCTAGTAGTAAAATTTAGAGCTGAATTCAAACCCATGCTACTCCAAAGTCCATGCTTTTGAACAGTATATAATCTGTATTGATCAATATTCAAAAAAATAATATGTCTTCAAGAAAAACTGATTTATGGTGTTCTAAATATAGGACTCCACTTCCATCAGCTTCTTGCAGTGCATGCCCAAGGCCACCATTGCTGTGGACACTGGTCCAGCAGTGTTTGCGTGATTATGGATGAATTAAAACATGCACACAGACCGCTGAGTCTGGTGGAGAAATAAGGATAACCTCAAGTCTTTTCTCTCAAGATTCTAATCATATCTCCTTACATTCCAAGATGGTTTCCTTTCACTACCCTGGTTACAACCAAGGAGCCAATGCCCCTCATTACATCACAGAAGAAGGACGTTAGCAAATGAATAGGCAGGCATTTACACTGGGCCCTGCAAGGTACTTGCAGGGTGAGGGGGTTTCAGCAAAGAGCACACTCTCAAAACAGCCTAAGTATATTGCAAATCTGATTTCCCACGAAAGAACCTATCTGTGGGCGTGGGTCCTGTGCATTTCCAAGTGGGAGCTGGGCCCCAGCCACGCAGAAGGGTCTGCCACATACCATAATCTGAGCAACAATGGTAACATGGCTACCTGTGAACCAAGCCAATACATCAGGTAAATTTTCCTTTGTACATACATAATAAGAGCAAACACTATAGTACCCTGGTACTTAGAATCAAATGGGTAAAAATTCAAATCTGGAAAATAGTTATTTAAGTGAGAAAGTGAATGGTTTACTTCAAGATGGCAACAATTTAAAGCGCTTCACATTTTAAATAGAAAATGCAATTCCCTTCATTTCACTTCAAAATCAAATCAATATAAAAAATTAAATCTCTTTAAACTAAAAGCCATACTTGTTCTGTTTGCCAATATAAAAATTTTCATTTGTTTTCTATGTAAGGCATGAAATCTTGCTTCCTTGAAAATGGTCCCATGACTAAAACAAAGATAATTTTCTAATGACTACCAGCAACCAGTGTGTAACAATGACCACTCACTGGTGTCTCAATCATTGGAGACTATAGACATCCCATAGACAGTTCATGTTCTTAGTCCCAAATCACAGTCTGTCTTTCTGAGAAAAAAATAAGCTATTTTCAGGAATGCTGATTTCCCTGAAATATTTTATTCAGAAATGCCTAAAAATGGTTACTCTGGTTCATATAATAAAATGTCCTAAAATTTTTTTGAAGGACACTTGGTCTCAAAATTTAAAATTTCTGCTCATCAAAAAAAAAAAAAAAAAAACACCATTAAGAAAATGAATAAGCAAACCAATGACTGTAAAAAAGTATTCACACTCTCTCTCTATAAATATATATCTCTCTGAAAAAATGACTCAGGATATATAAAATCTCTTGTAAATCAACATTAAAAAGACAAGTAACTTCACTTCATAAGTGGTCAAAATTTAATTCAAAGAAGATAAGCAAATGGCAAATAAAAAAGTTTTATGTGCTCTATGTCATTAATGTTTAGGGAAATGCAAATTAAAACCATAATAAGATATCATTCCAAATAACCAAAATAACCAAAGTGAAAATGAATGACAATGCAAAATGTTGACATGGACGCAGAGCAACTGGAATTCTCCTGCTTTGCTGATAGGGGTACAAATGGCACAACCATATTATCAAGTGGGTGGACAGTTTCTTGTGAAGATGAACATATACCTATGCTGTCATCTAGCAATTTCTATCCTAGGAATTTACTCAAGAGAAATTAAAACATATGTCCTTAAAAAGACTTATACAGGAATATTCACAGACAAAAACTGGGAAGCAATCGAAATATTCATCAACAGAAGAAAGAATAAACAAATTGTGTTGTATTCATGCAGTGGAATTATTTCCTGCAATAAAAAGGAATGACTTCTGAAACATACAGCATAAGTGAATCTCAAAAATATTATCTTGAGCAAATGAAACAGAATGCATAAGAATATCTCCTTAGTAACTCACTTTGAGAATAGGATCTATTGGTGGCAGGGAGAAGCCAATAGTGAGGTGGAGAATGCATATGAACCAAAAATCAAGCTCAGAACCATGTGGCCATGATTGCTCAATCACCTGCAATACAGGCACCCAGCAGAACACCTCATTCCTCTTCATCTTACTTCACCTAGCATTGTTAGGCAGTACCTTATGATTTTCAAAGTATCTCTCCTCCTATTTTGAGAAATCTGGTTATGTATGTGGGCCTTTGTCATCCTCATTTCACAGATTATGAGATGCAGGTTCCAAGAGGGTAATTGATCATGCAAGGCCAGGTGGAAAGTTAAATGGTAAGAAGGGATGAGGACCTAGCACTTCTGCCCCCAGATCCGGGGTCCTCCCCACAGCACCTCACCACCATGAGCAAGTGAGAGACAAAGACAAGCCACGTGCTTCCACATAATGAAGCAAGGGACAGCTTGGCCAGGCTTTCCATGTCAGGTCTAAGATCAATGAGTCAGATACCCAAGAACACCACCCTAAATATACAGCAACTCCTGACTTCTGATTTCTTATCCACTCAAGAGATTTGGTTTTCTGTATATTTGTCTTTTGAATTCATTCATCCCTTAATTCAGTCAATGGTAACTGAATATTAAGAGAAGAAATATTGTTAATCAAAGTTCAAATATTGTTAATCATAACAATCAAATATTGTTAATCATAAACATGCCAAAGTTTTTGCGAGGGCAAATAAGAGACTCTCGTGTAAAAATAACTGAATTTCCTTACAGGTGTGTTCCAATAGATGGAAAGCAGTCATTCTAAACCCATACAAGTGACCCCCAACATGATGTCTGATGTGTAATACTACATTGTATTAATAGTCTATTTTTATAAAAATTACTTTAAAAATGAAAAACTTTTACTTTAAATTAAGAACAAAATCATTGTTCAATTCCCCCTACAAATGTCACTAATGAGGTAATAATGCACTTATTTTGAAAGACAAATTACATTTGACCAAGAATTTAAGAACTCATGAACTCAATAATTCACTTCAGGAAATATAGCTCCATTAGTTCCTTTGTATACAATTAAGATTTTCTAAATTTCTCATTTATTTATTCATTCATTCAAAAACAGTTACTGAGCACCTACTATGACTCAGTCTGAACACCGGGGATCAAACAGTAAATAAAACAAAAAATCATAAACTATATGGAATAGTAGATGGTGATAAATGCTAAGAACAAGCAGTAAAGGAGGGAAGCAAGTTAAATAGGGTAAGCAAGACATCTAGTTTGCTTGGCACTCACTGGGTTTTAAAACTAAAAGTCCCATGTCCTAGGAATCTTCAGTTCCAGGCAAAACTGGATACTTGGTCACTCAAAATTGAAATTGAGTAACCAGAGAAGGCATACTATAAAGATACTATTTGAGTGAAAAGAACATTCCAGGTAGATGAAACAGGAAGTGCAAAGACTGAGTCAGGAACATGCCTGGCTCATTTGAACAAGAACAAGGACAAATGTGGTTGCAGACGGTGTGAGCAAGATGTATGAGAAGAAAAAGATGAAAGTATGAGCCAGAAAGGTGCTTCAGGAAAATGCTGTGTCCTCAGCAGGAGGAAGGGGTATCATCGCTACTGCTAATCTTCACCAGGAGGAAACCTGTTCCCAGTTCTGATTTCTGGTACTGCTGAGGAAACCAAGGAGCAAAAGGGGACAGAAACAGTAGCTGAGGAAGGGAAGAGAAAGAGATGAGCTCAGCCCCAAGGAAAGGATCCCTCCCACAAATGCATCTCCCTCTAGGAAGTTTCAGATTAAATTTGGATGTGCCTGAGTATTTATCCCATCTCTCCATTTCTTCTCTAATTCTGTCCAACTAGGCTCCTTCTGTTTGTTGACAATTCAGGGTTTTAAAGTTAGTACAACCACCAGGCATTCCTGCTAATGGAAGAAGTCCAAATTCTGTTTGGCCACGAATACAATTACACCCACAGAAGTATATTTTTGCTCCTAGCTTCAGTCTGCTTTTTTGCCAGGTAGATAATTTATACAGAGCTAGAAAAAGATTGCTTGGGGGCAAATGAAACAATACACTTGCCACAAAGAGACACAGCCTCCGTTTCTGAAACCAAGACACTAAGCATCACTTAACTTTTCAACTCCTGTTTCAGCATCCTTTTTAATTTAAATATAGTTGATATTTCTTTACCATCTACTAGCATCAGAAGGGTGTCATGAGGACACTTTTAAAATGCTTTCAACTACCTAACATGAAAGATATGTTGTAAGTATTATGCGATACTGTCACTGAATTTTCATTCTCACTGGTCCTATTTATGTGCCTTTCTTTTTTATTTTCAACAAACATAATCATGTAGAACATCCATTGTCTGCATACTTGGTAAATTTGCTAACAAGGCACGGGTGTGCTCCTTCAGGTGTTTCATCCATATTTATCGGTATTCATCAAATAAGGAGTAGTAGTGTAGCCTGTTTGCTATTTTTTTTTTTTGCTACTATAGTTGCAGACAAATTAAATTGTCTCTCAGATGTTATCAACAGCTGTCAAAAAGCATACCTTATTCAAATATCTATTTTGTATTCAAAAAGCACAAAATAATGCAATATAGTAACTACAGCTTCAGCAAACTCAAAGGTTATAGCTGTTTATTGAGGGCCAACTGTGTGTTAATCATCAAATTCTTAAGACTGCATCTGGGGGCATTCCCAGAAATGGAGAACCACCATGTGACACATATGATTTCAAAGACACAAAGCAATAACTTCCCCTTAATGTGTTTTCCTAAATTGATACCCTCTAAATAATAGAGGAGGACACATTAACAGCTTTCAGGCCTTCAGTGAAGTCTTCCCAAGTCATGTGAGACCCAAACACCCTCATGAAAAGGGTGAGTTTAGGTTTGGGGAAAGAGACAATAGGAGGATAAAACTATAAGCATAAGAAACACACTTGAAGGAGTTTGAACTGGATATATGAAACCCATGCCTGATAGGAAAATGAAGAGCAAGAATAAAAATACTATTTAAAGGGTTTTTAAAAGTATTTTAAGTCATTGTATTTCTCCAAATTCACACTTATGCCTTGCAAGATCTCATAATCCAGCAAATGTATATTCTTCAGAAATTGATTATCATGAGTGTTTAACATAGCAGAGGTTTTTGCTCAATGATTTTTTTAATCTTTTGTTTGGTTCTCTTTATATTTTAAGAAAAAAAAGGAGGTATAAAATATTTCACTAGAAAGTACAAACACAAAAGTTTTAGTTCTTTAACCTTGTTCTTCCATTTGAGATTGTGGGCAATCCCTTTAACCTTCATATATGTTGCTTTCCTAATCTCCAAAAAGGTTGTAATGTTACTGTCTTTCCCTTATCTCAGGGTTACTCGATCATATGAGATAATGTAGTACAAAAACTGAAAATATGTCACTATGCAAATATAAAGTGGCAATCATTATTTTTCTAGTATTTAAACTATTAATTTTATTCTCCCTTCCATCCATCAAAGGCTGCCCTGAACAGGCTTGCAGAAAGAAGCTTTGTGCATTTGCTCATGTAGTTGCACCCTGCCATTTCCATAGGAGAATATGTTTATCTTCATCCAGCCTCTGGCAAGCACAGCACCATAAGCCTGCAAAGCCAGAGGGAAAGAAGAGTTCTAAATAAAAAATAAGGGTCGATCACTCAGTTGACATAAACCTCGTCTGGTTCAGCCATCCATTTGTCATGATGAGAAACCACAAAACTATACTTGGATAGGAAATACAAAAAAAAGAAAAGAAAGAGGAAAAAGGAAAAAAAAAAAAAACCTGAGCAATCATCACATATTTATCCTTTGAAGGAACATTCCTCAGTCTGTATTTCAAGAAAGTATTTTTGTTAAGGCTTTTTTTTTTTTGTAGATTTCTCAATATGTAACCTTATAATGATGTAACCTGCATCTCTATAAATTATATAGCATGTGTCAAAATCAAATGCTCTTAAAATATTATCAAAGGTTACTAAATATATTTTGCACATTCCTTCCTAACTCTATGTTATATAGTAATTGATACACAGCCCACAAGACATCTAAAAATACTTTTACAGCAAAATAAATGCCTGCAATTTCTTTCTACTCTATGGTAAATGTGGACCACAAAAACCAATGTAGAAATTCAAAAGTACAGTTCAGGAAGCAAAGGAAAGGAAAGATAAAACAGCGGTCTGCACAGCTCAACATTTAGTTCATCTTTCCCTAATTACCAATCCACACATAGTTCAAAGAGCTGGAATCCATTAGAATCGTGCCCTTTTCCCCCCAATGATAAGGAAGTACTTTTTCTCTGGTCAGGAGACTGAACTGGAATTAAACAAATATGAAGAAGCAGCAAACAGCTTGTTGGAAGCACTGTTGTTCGTCTATCCTACATCCATTCTACTTTCCTCCTTCCTTAAGTATCCATGCCTCATCTCCATGACTCAGTGGAAGATACCCTGACTCCTTGCCCTCTCTAAGTGTACCTCTCCACTGAGCAAACATAGTACAGTTTAACTCTCACAACAGCTTTTGGTCCAGGATAGCTCATATCCCATCAAACTGAAGGGAACAACCTGATCCCATAGTTGAAGGAGAAGATCTCACTCCCATCTGTTGTATGTGAACAAGAAATTGTATAACCCTGATGGCCCCAATGGTAACCACAAAGGAGAACCAGGAACAGGATGAAGTTGATGCTGTACATGCAAGACCATAAAGGCAGAAACAAACTAGATCCCCCATAGCTTCACACCTCCATAACTTCACACCAGCAATTGTACGACAAGAACTCTGCCTTATTTCTGATGTGCCAGTTATGTAACATAAATTTCATAACCGTTTAACCAACTTAAGTTGGATTTTTTGTTACTTGCAACTAAACACACAATGACTGTTAATAGCTATATTTTTAAATATTTTATTGATTGTGCTGTTACAGTTGTCCCAGTTTTCCCTATTGTCCCCCATCCTGCACCCCTCACTCCCCTCAGGCAACGCCCTCACCCTCATTCATGCCCACGGATCGGATCATGAACTCCATTTCCTACAGTGACTTTACATCCCCAAGGCTATTCTGTGACTACCAATTTGTACTTCTTAACACTTTCACCTCTTCACCCATTCCCCCAAACCTCTCCCATCTGGTAAACATCAAAACACTCTCTGCATTCACAATTCTCTGTTTTTATTGTTCGCTTAGTTTGCCTTTTAGATTCAGTTGTTGATAGAACTGTGTTTATTGCCATTTTATTGTTCATAGTTTTTATCTTCTTTTTCTTAAATAAGTCTGTTTAACATTTCATATAATAATGGTTTGGTGATGATGAACTCCTGTTTTTTTCTTGTCTGAGAAGCTCTTTATTTGCCTTTTGATTCTAAATGATGGTTTTGCTAGGTAGAGTAATCTTGGCTGTAGGTCTCAGCTTTTCGTGACTTTGAATATTTTTTGCCAATCCCTTCTAGCCTGCAAAGTTTCTTTTGAGAAATCAGCTGACAGCCTTATGGGAACCCCCATAAGACAGTAGGTAACTATATGCTTTTCTCTCACTGCTTTTAATATTATTTCTTTATCTTTAACCTTTAGCATTTTAACTATGATGTGTCTTGGAGTGGGCCTCTTTGTGGCCATCTTGTTTGGGACTCTCTGTGCTTCCTGAACTTGTATGTCTGTTGCCTTCAACAAATCGGAAGTTTTCTTTCATTATTTTTTCAAATAGATTTCCAATTTCTTGCTCTTTCTCTTCTCCTTCCGGCACCCCTATGAGGTGAATGTTGGTATGTTTGTACTTGTCCCAGAGTCTCCTCACACTATCTTCATTTTTTTGGATTCTATCTTTTTTTCATTCTGCTTGGTTGTTTTTTTTTTTTTTTTTTTTTTTTTTTTTTTTTTTTTTTTTTTTTTTTTTTTTTTTTTTGTTTGTTTCCCTGTGTTCCATTATCATTGATTTGATTCTTGGCTTCATCTATTCTACTGTTGGTTCTCTGTAAATTGTTCATTTCCATTAGTATATCCTTTATTTCTGCCTGGCTCTATTTTATGCTGTTGGAGTATTCAGTGAGTTCCTTGAGCATCCTAATAACCAGTATTTTGAACTCTGCATCTGATAGATTGTTCATCTCTATTTTGTTTAGCTCTTTTTCTGGAGTTTTGATTTGTTCTTTCATTTGGGGCATGTTTCTTTGTCTCCTCATTTTGGCAGCCTCCCTATGTTTGTTTCTGTGTATTAGGTAAAGCTGCTATGACTTGTAGGGTCCAATGGCACAGCTTCCCCTGTCACCCTAACTTGGCACTTTAGTTATGCCCTTCATGTGGGCTGAGTACACCATCCTCTTGTAGTAGAGCTTTGATTGCTCTTGGCAGTCAATGGGAGGTATTTACCTAGGTCAGTCAGCTGCAAAGACTGGCTGTGACCACTGACCACCACCCTGTGCCCTCCATGGAAGATCAGCTTTGCAGGGGCAGGGTGGTAATGTTGTGACCTGATCTGTAGCTGTTCACTGGGTGTGCAGACTCTGGGGTTTCCCAGGAGGTGCAGGTCAGGGTCAGCCAACACCTGTGTTATACCCAGAGCCACCCAGCATCAGCTATAAAGCAATCTGCAGATGGCTGCTACTTGTGCTGGGCTTGGTGGTTCTCTGGCAGAGCCAAACTGTGATCCAAAGCTGGCTGTTGCTTGTGTCAGGCCTGGAGCCACTTAGCCACATGTAGGAGGGCTGGGGACAGGCTGTAATGTTTGGTGGGGTAGAGCCTCAGGTAAATGTGGAAGCAGGGTAAAGAGTGTAAGCCAGGTTTATAGAATCTCAGATATGGCTCCCATCTGCCTGTTCTGTTTCCCTGTTGGGGGAGGACTCAGAAAAGATACAATTGCCTCTGCCTGTCTTTCTGTCTGGGAGAAAATTGTCTCTAGCTCTCTCACCTGATGCCAGAGACTTCAGTTTCTCTCTGTAAGCCACTGGTGTCTTTCAAGTGGCTACCCCAATGGTGCTGGAGCTCAGTTCAGTGCAGACCCTTTAAGAGGAACTGCCAGGGAGTCCAGTAGTTTTTTTCACAGACTCAAATCCTACTGGTTTTTACAGCCTGAAGTTATGGGGGCTTACCTTTCTGGCACCGGAACCCTGGGCTAGTGGTCCTGGTGTGGGGCTGCAACTCCTTGCTCCCTAAGATATTCCTCCCAAATTTTTATCCACCACATATGGGTGAGGGAACCTATCCATTCTGCATCTCCTTGTCTCTTAGCCTTCTGGATTGATGTGGTTTCTTTAGTTTCATTGTTGTCGGACATCCATTCAACTTCATTTCTGATGGTTCTGAGTTATCATAAGTCTGTAATTTAGTTGTAATTTTTATGTGATTGTTCAAGGAGGTGAGCTGTGTTTACCTACACCTCCATTTTGACCAGAAGTCAAATTTAGCCTATATTTTTTTCATGGGTTCTTTTATTTTGTGCAGCTTATTAATGAGTAGACCTGTTAGGTAGGTACAAGTAAGCACATACATGTAGACTTGCATTCTATTGTATACAAGTTATTAGTCCAACTAGTTGCTCTTACTAGGGGCATAGTCAACAGTCAAAAGTCTTCATGTGTCTCCATATGAAGGTATAAGTTTTAGCACTGACAGGAAGCAAGTACTTTCCCTGCTAGGAGTAGTTTAAAACAATATTCCTATTACCAGAATGTACAGAATATATTTATGAAAAGAAAACTTAGCTTAAAAGAGTGCATGTTATTTATCTTCTGGGAAGAGTCTTTCCACTCTTCCTCTCCACGTGATCTCGCTGAGTCCTACATACTCTTCAAAATTCAACTTCACAGCCTCTTCTCCTGGGAAGCCCCCATTTGACCTGTGAAGACTAGAGTAGACACCCTTCTACTAGAGTAGACAACCTTCTAATATGTTCCATAGCATTCTTAGTTTACCCCAGTCCCAGCTCTCTACTATATGACAATTACCCTTTTGTTTATTAGTATTCCCCTCTAGCGTGAAAGTTCCTCTGGGGCTGGGATGGTATCAAATTCACTATTGCATTCATAGTATCTAGCACAATGCCTGTTAATCATCAGTGCTCAGCAAATATTTGCACAATGAACACAAGCTCAGAATGCAATGTTTTAAATAGAACAAGACAGAGAATTGCAGTATAAAGTAACCTCTCCTTTTAGAAAACTAAATAGAAAATATTTTGGAAAAAGCAAAATTCCCAAAAAAGATTTTCTTTAGAGAGAATTTGGAGCATTTGTAACTGCGCATTTCAAAAATTTTAATAATGGCTCTCATGCAAGAAAAAGCTATATCTTATAAGATACGTGTGTATGTGTGTGGGTCTATGTGTACACATTATGTATAAGCTATAGAGGAAAAAAAAGAACTGGGGCTTACAGCACAGACAGTGCCCGCAATCACATTGTCTAGATTTATCACCAGTTACTTAATGAGGAACAACTGAACATGAAGATCAGAATAGATTCTATGTCCTTTATAATTTGTTGCTTTTAAATACAGCATTACAGTTCAGTTGTTCTCAAAGGTTTGGTAGTATTCATAAAGGTCCAGGTTAAAGAAACCTTTCAAGTAGTTTTGATGTAGGTAAATTCTACTTGACTATTTTACCATAAAAATTCAGTTGCCCAGAAATGATTTGTCATGTATGAAGCTCTTAATAATTATTATCTTTTAAAATTTTAATCACTAGTCACATTATTCCAGGTACATGTAATTCTTGAGGGCAATTACTACTTAAAGTGAACCAGAGATGACCAAAATTATTTTATTGCATCATAATTTTTGGTATCAAATAATTATAAAAACTCAAGCTTCATTAGAACTTGGAAGTCTCCTCAAAGCACTGTGCTAACATAGGCCTTTGTTAAAAATAGAACTTGTTTTATGCCATTAGAAAATGTCAAAACTTTAATAATATAAATTGTAACAGAAGGCTTTCATTTTGCCTAATTAGAGTGAAGAAATTTGTGTTTTGTTTTTTTAAAGTAATATTTTTACTCATGAACACCAACACCCCAAAGAGGCCATAAAGGGTGTGAAAATCAGATTTCATGGGAGATAAAACAGAATAATCACATTACCTCTCCAGAGTATTTGCATTGGTTTTTATTTGATGCCTATTTTCACTTAGTTCTAGTTTTCAAGTGATAATGGAACTTTCCCATTTTGTTTCTATTGGAGGATAACAATCTTAGCTGCATACCTCAAGATGACACCTACCAAAGTTTTTAAAGGCCAGTAAAGATGCCCCTAATACAAATTCTCCATGCATGACCTATTAAAAGCAACAGACTTTACTGAATTTCTTTTGCAAGTTACTATTCCTACCAATAAATATTTATGAAAATCTATCATTGTTATGACTCAGCCCTTGTATGGATTATGGGTCAAGGGGTGCATCCTAGCCCCTGAACCTTGACTTGTGCAACACAAGAAAGTGCAAGAAATCTGAGGAGAGATGTCCAAATTGGTGAATAAAGGTAGCTAAGTAAACTCCAACACCTCTTTGAGCTTCTTATAACTACCATGAAAATTCTTGGTACACCTATTTAAAGCATGTACCCACATAAATCCAAGCTTTGGTAATTAAAACAGCCTAATCTGTTGTTGTAGGATTGGTTGGTTGACTGACTTTTATTGATGAGGGAGGGAGCAGTTCCCTAGACTATCCCCTAGACTACTGTGCATACTACCAGTCTGTCACTTCATTAGCATTTACTCTGAAATAATGGCTGTTCTGGTATTATTACCATAAAATGCTCGCCAGAAGATAATATTTGCATCTCAGTCTCATACTCTAGCTCTCTGACTCTCCTCTCTCCTCCAATTCCACTTTACCAAAGGCAAGTAACTATAGGAAAAAAGTGTTAAAAATATCAAATATGAAATGATATACCCTATAATTTTATGCATCTAATTTTAGAGGAAATAAGTCTGTATAGGATAGAAATCTAAAAGCAATCAATGGATTATGCATATATTACAGAATAGGAATAACAGACATAAGATTATTAAACTGATCAACCTATGACAGAGATTAGGAAATGTTCCAAATGTGATGGTATTTAGGGCCTAAATATTTGTGAAATTATACTTCACAGTGCACCAAACAGACTAAAAAAACTCATCTTAAGTGAAAATAATGGAAAGATTAGAAAGCTGACATCAGAAAGGGAGAAAGGTGAAAGTTGGTTACAGTCCAGAGATTAAATGGGAGGAAGGTAGCACTGAAAAGAGTGAAAAGGAATGTAGGAAATAGAAATCCTGACAAATTCCCATTACAAAAAATGAATAAAGCAGAATTGAACAGTAAAATGGGGCCAAAAGGTGGGAAATTTATCTTAGAAAATAAAAAGTCATAAAAAATGGAAAAAGTTAAGTAAATTGGGAGTACAAATTATAAGAATAATTATTAGGGATTTTGAATATTTACATATATACATATACAAAATATCTATTTAGAAAACTGACTGAAAAACAATGGAAAAGAGGTTCACCTTGGTTTCCCTTTATTGAGTGAAAGTCTCAGGACCACACCTCCTTATGCTTGCTAATACATTAATGTCAAAACCTAATATTGATATTAAATAAGTCACTAAATCTTTCCTAAAGTCTGTAATATGTAACTAGAAATAATTCTCTAAAGATGTGTGGATAAATGTGAATATTCATAATAGTGTGCTATGAGTACTACTATAAGCACTTTTTCCTTTTTTGCTATTTCAATATCCAGCAGTGTGTAATTACATAATGTCAACCTGTTATGTTTGAAAATAATACCCTCACAGGGGTTGGCTTGTATCACAAGATCTTTGAATATGAATGTGGTTATATGAATTTTCCTTTTCATTATACCTATGTTGAGGTAGTTTATTTCTATAGGTTGTGGTAATAATACTTCATATTTATTAGTCTTTTCATCCAAGCATTTGGGAAGATGTTACTAAAAACAGGAGAGCTAAAACTCAATAACTAGAAAACATAAAGTTGCGGTTCTTTATTTATTGTGGAACATTCTCAAGGTAAGATTTTGTGGGACTAATTCTCAATATTTTGGTAAAACAGGGGAAAATTATGCTAATATAAATGTAGAAGCAATTATAAGAAACACACAATTGCATAATAAACTGGAGTATATATACTGAAGAAAATATATCTAGAGTGAAGGACAATCAAGCAGTTAAAGATTGCTTTAACTCTAATGGAAACATTCTATATTTAAAAATAGAATGACACCAGTGAACCTCTTTTTGAGTTGCTTTCTTGGGAATATAAAAGGACCCATGTTTGCCAAACAGCAGACTATGTCTAAAATGCTAGGCTAATTCACCACTTGGAACCGAATCTACAACAAGTTCATAAGTATAATACACCAAGCTGATCTATGATACATAAGAGCAGCCCATTTTCTATAGGAAGGGTAGACCAAACAGAAGGAAGCCTTTAAAACCAACAGAAGAAAAATATGATTTGATCTATCAAGACACAAAACTTACTGTACAAATGTTGGTCAGCATATTACTTGTAATAAAAATGATAATGTTAAAGGATCATAGCACTTGTTTTAAGGAAAAAATATGTATGATATTTAATATCAATTCACATGCATCTCAGCTTGAAATTGATCATCTATTTTCTTCTCACCTCAATCTAAAACTTATGTAATCCCATATGTTAATGGTTCTATTTTGGTTGTGTTTTTGTTTTGTTTTAATAATATATTCAAGTGGTAGAAAAGTCAGTGTAAGGGTGTTTCAAAATTGAATTCATGTTTACAATTCCATTACTTATTCATTCAATAAATATTTTAAAAGGCCTTAACACAGCCCAGGCACTGAACTAAGGGCTTGGAGAAAGAAGGCACGAGTTGAACGGATAGAGACCCTATCTTCACAGACCTGACAGTCCACAGGGAAAAACAGATCCCCAGGAAAAGCACTGTGAATGCCAGATGAAGAAACGCAGGAGCCTTGAGAGTATTGAACAGGATGGCTGTATGGAAGTGCTATGTAAAATAAGCCCTAAAGGATAAGTAGGAGGTAGGACTTAGCTAAATCAAAGTGCAAAGGATCAGGGATAGCAATAGTAAAAAGGGCCCATCCTGAGAGGGGATTAGCATATTTAAGGGATCTGAGGCAAGAAATAACAAGGCAAATTCAAGATAAGCTACCGAGGCTTCAAATGTACAGTCAATGCTACCAGGGCAGGAGCCATGATTATTTTTTTGGTTCACTGCTGTATCATCATAGTGCCTAGCACATAGTAGTCACCCAGTAAATACATGCTGGATAAATGTGGCTGTAAGATAGATAACAAGGAGATTAGTACCAGCTGATTCTAGACAGGTAAACAAGAGCCAGACATTCGGAGCCTCATAGGCTTGTTAAGAATGTTGTATTTTATTCTAAGTACAATGGGAAATCCTTGAAGGTTCAACACGGGATAATAGCATACCCAGAAAAAAATGTATTTCCTTTTATCATATTTCATCAATAATAAGATGCCATTCAATACAAAATGCATCATAATTTTATACATGCCTTGTTAAAAAAACAATCCTACTAATTAACCTATAGATACAAAATCAATTATGAGACATATCCTGATATTAGGCAAATTAAAATGTAAAAAAAAGTGTATATTACAGTTAATAAAATATAGTATGTGTGGAGAATGGATTCAAAGTGGGAAATACAGTGACTAGTTAGAAGGGTATTATCATGGCTGCTCAGTGGTGAGAAATTCAGAGGCATTGGTGGATGGTGGCATTATTTCCTGAGCTGGAAATATTAGTATGGAAGCTCTGAAGTCCATGCTAGAGATATAAATGTGATTCATCAGCATACAGACGGTAAATGAAGTCATGAGAGCAAAAGAGATTTCTTTCATCACTAGGGCAGCAGTTTTGACCAGGGACGATGACTCCAGCTGCATTGCTGAGATTGAGTTGGAGATGACTATGATGGGAGACAGTGAAATGAATCAAAAGCTTCCAGGAAGTAGTACAAGGAAGAAAAATGAGAACCTTACAAAGGCATCAGAGTAGAATAGAAAGAGGGTTCAGATCCCACAAATATTATAGCAGTAAAAGCCCAGGATGTAGTGACTAAATTGGCTGTGGAGGCAGTACAAGCAAGCAAGGTCTGTCCAGACAGTATCCCGCCATGTACGACAACAAATAGAGACATTTATTGAAAAAGATAGAAGAAACAAGAAACATTGAACATATGACAATAATGCCTCTGTCTCCTTCAAAGTAGGCACCTTGGGACCTCACACTCTTCTCCCAATCAGCTGCCCTGTCATATTTTCCTGAATCTCACTGACAGTCTGAAATCTCTTCCTTTTCAAAGGTGATTTTAGTTTTGGGAAAAGCCAGAAGTCACAGGGCACCAAATCTAGGCTGTAGAGGGGCTGAGTGACCTGGGTGATTTGATGTTTCTCCAGCAAACTCTCCATGAGACATGATGCATGAGCAGGTTCGTTGTTCTGATGAAGCTGCTAATCACTAGTTGCCCATAGCTGCAGCCTTCTCAATCATCTGAATAGTTTCCATGGAGGAAAGTTCAAGTTCAACTCAAAATGTCATGCAGATTTGCTGCTCTACTCACTCAGTCATTTTGAACATGACTGCCACAGTACGCACGCCCGCTTAACGGCATCTACCACCCCACTAACTAGCACAGTGAAGTTGTCATTGTTCATGCATGTGAATTCCAGTCCACTCTCCTTGGCTGCCAGGTTGCATCAACGTCAGGCAAACGGTTCTCATTATATTAACAATGGTTGGACTTTTTCCAAACAGACCTCGTAATTATTCACAGGTTTTTGGGTAGATCATGTTGTCATTAACTATAATGAAGGGACTATATATATGAAGGAAGAGAGGTTTGCAGGGAAGACAATGAGCTTAGTTTTAGGCCCTTTAATCATTGACCATGTCCTTTAGAATATCCAGATAAAGATGTCCACCAAGCAGTCTTACAAGTGTTTAAAAAAAACAAAACAACATCAACAACAACAACAAAAAAACACCTCTATACCATGTGATAGTGGAAAGTAGTTCATCCTAAAACCAATGGAGAAGACATCCTGACCTTGCTCATTTTGTTCAGGGAGAAGAGGTACCTTCATAGGATCTAGAGCCTAAGCTCTACAACTAGACACATTGGAATTCCTATCTTGGCTCCAATGGCTATTGGCTGAGAGATCTTGGACTTGATGCTTAAAATCTCTCAGCCTTGGTTTCCTCATCGATAAATTGAGGATAATATTTGGTTTCTAATGGTGTTTTAGAAATTAAATAACACAGAAAAACATTTAGAACAATGTGTATCATGTGGAAAAAATAGCTATTTTTTACTATCTGTTTTGGTGTGGGACAATTTCTTCCAATGTTCATAATTGTATTGATTTTTTTTCATTCTTATATTAAATACTTAGTGGACCCAGCCATGTGGGAGATACTGGTAACCATCTGTTTGTATCATATGTCTGCTATACCTCAATTTTTTCTTTGATGTTTCACCCTCCAGTCTGGGCTAAAAGATCAGCAAGTCATCACGTGCATGTAAGCACAGAGTCACGGAAGCTTTCTTCTTAACAGAACAAATCAAAGGACATGAGGAAGACAAACATGAGGCAAGGTATAAAGGACCCAAATTTGAACCAGAAACTTTTCTGCAGAACTTGTGTGTTAAAAGAGAAAAGTGATTTCTACATCAGGAAGAATCTGTTCATCAAAATGATTTCAATCTTTTTTCTGCTACATTTCAAGGAAAACTGCATCATTAATTTGTGATTCTCTTTTTCTAACACTTGTAATTTTAATCCTTACTTGTATCTTGCTTCCCTTGGGAATTTATTACTCTTTGATACCATTTCATTATTATTAAAAGGTTTTGAAACAAAGTCATTTTGAAACTATTCCCACATACACTTTTATTTTTCTCCACTTGGCTTTAACATCAGTTTTTAAACTCCTACCCAGAGTTGCCTATTGGAAACTGCTTTTGTAGTAGAAGAGGTCATAAAGATTCATAATAGAGCTAGGTATGTAGTATTTTGTGGTTTACAGATTTCTCTTTGCTTACTTGTTTTGGAAAATTCTTCAATCTGTTTCTATCTTCTAATTGATCACTTATTCAGCTAGGATTTAACTACTTTATTTTGAAACTGTTCCCTTCAATTTATTTATTTTTTTCTTCCTCTATTCTGTGTATGTCAGTAGGATATCAGGAAGAATATTCTAAAAGTCAGTATCCAAGTCTAAAAAGACTCCCTTATCAGAGCTTCCTGTTGTCTCTTGCTCTGGAAGACCACCCAAGATCTCATTTGGAAATGGAGATCTTTCATTAGTTCCTTCACTAAAGAACACACACTACAGAATTAAAACCAAACATATATTTTCTGTATTTAGGGAAATGTTTACTGAATATTTTTATGTAATGTCATCACAGCATTTCTCTGTTAACCATAAAAATTTGTAATTTATTTCAGACAGACAGACATATCACCATGGGATGGTTCAGGGATCACCACAAAAATAAATAAATAAATAAATAAATAAATAAATAAATAGCAAATTTGAAGGACAAGCAGATAAACTGAATATACAAATCAAAGTAGAGACAAAGGAAGTGAGTTTTTCTGATATATTAGGTTAAGTAGAAATATTTAAAGTACATGAAAAATTTTATTAGACATTTAACAAAATAAAGTAATTTTGATTCTTACAAATCAGACAATAATGTGGAGATTTCAGAATGCCAAGAAACTTAGTGACTAAGGAAATACTTTGAGACTTAATTTATTCTCAATTCAAACAATATTACATAACATCAGATACTTCCACACTGGTTTTAGTTGTCTGATTATCTGGATATTTTTCCTGAAAATATTAAGCTGATATAACTGCTCTACCTCTTGAAAATAAGGAAGGAAGTGAAGACAAAGAGGTTTTGCCTGACAGCAGGTAACAACTTCAAAAGGCAAATATGTTTCTTTATAACTTTTCATGAAACAAAAATGTTAAGAAGTGATGATAATCCATCATAATTCCATTTCCTCATGTAAAATTGCCCCACAGGCAGGGCCTCCTGCATTCTTTAGTAGGACCTGAATAGACACTTCTCCAAAGAGGACTTGCAGATGGCCAACAGATATATGAAAAGATGCTCAACATCACTAATCAACAGAGAGATGCAAATTAAAACCACAATGAGATACCATCTCACACCTGTCAGAATGGCTATCATCAAAAAATCAACAAACAATAAATGCTGGTGAGGATGTAGAGAAAAGGGAACCCTTTGCACTGTTGGTGGGAATGCAGACTGGTGTAGCCATTGCAGAAAGCAGCGTGGAGATACCTCAAAAAGTTAAAAATGGATCTGCCTTTTGCCTCAGCAATCCCACTTCTGGCAATATATCCAAAGGATCCCAAAATGCTAATTTGAAAGAATATAAGCACCCCATCAACAATCATAAGCACCCCTATGTTCATCGCAACATTATTTACAATGGCTAAGATACGGAAGCAATCCAAGTGTTCATCAGTAGATGAGTGATAAAAACAAATATGGGATATTTATACAGTGGAATACTACTTGGCCATAAAAAAGAAGAAAATATTACCCTTTGTAACAGTATGGATGGAACTAGAGAACATTATGCTAAGTGAAATAAGCCAGTCAGAGAATGACAAATACCATATGATTTCACTCATGTGTGGAATCTAATGAACAAACTGAACTAACAAGCAAAACAGAGACAGACTCATAGATGGAGAGCGGATGACAGCTAATGGGGGGAAGTTAGGGGGTTGAGGGATTGAGCAAAAAGGTAAAAGGACTCATGGACATGGAGAACAGCATGGTGATTGCTGGGGGGAGGATGGTATAAGGGGACTAAATGGTAATGGAAAAAAATACAATAAAGATTAAATTTTTAAAAGGAAATGCAAAAGTAAAGCTACTGAAATTTTTAGTTGGTGGTTACTTACAGAAGTTTCCCAAATATTATGTGTTCCATTCATTACAAAATGTATAAACTGTCTTTTGAAAAATATATTTACTGTTTCACAGAGATCTTGTTTCCCAAAAAAAGAAGAAAATCATCAATTGTGTGGTTGAACATGTGGACAGTTTTTACCAAGTGTATCCAGGGTCAAGGACATGCTGAAAGGAAGCAGACAAAAACTTTGGTGCCTGTGAAAGAGATGTCTCTAACACATGATGAATATGACCACTAGTCAAAAGTATTAGAATTTCAGGTCTGTTAGAGAATTAGGAATGAAATACTGATATTTATGTGGAAAAATAAAAAAGAAAGGAGCATTTTTTTATTTCACAGAAAATATAAGTTATATCTAAAAGGAAATGACATAGTATAATCTATGGTTCGCTGTATATGCGTAATATTTATATGATCATAACAATATAAACAGATATTAAAATGATTATATAATTTTACTGGAAGGGTGAGAGAAGAGAAATATTTGTTTTGAATGGATGGGAACATAGGAGAGAAAAACAATAATCTCTACAGCAAGAAGCCAGTAAATCATATTGAAAACTAACAAATCAAGAAGCAGCAATGAGAGGTTGCGGCTTCCGGCTAAGATGGAGGCATAGGCAGACGCACTGTGTCTCTTCTCACAACCAAATTAAGGACAACAAAGATTTAGAAACAAGAAAACAACCAGATATCAGAAAATCAAACTGTTTGGAAGTCCAACAACGATTCATCCAGACCGGTAAGAGGGGCGGAGTCGCGGCAGGAAAAAGCGGAGGTTCGGACGGGCACGCAGGCAGCAGCGGCTGGCAGCCCCCAGGTGTACAGGCGGCGACTAGCAGACCCCGGACACGGGGCAGCAACTGTGCAGAACCAGTGAGGCCGCACAAGGCAGCTGGCTGACCGGGTGGTCCCACATTCACGTGCGGATAATCCAGACAAAGGGGAAGCGGTGAAAGGAACTGGAATCTGAGAGAGAGTAAAGCAACCGCCATTATCTCCTCTCAGACCCCACCCCCACATACAGCATCACTTCCCAGCGACGGGGCTGTCCCGCCCTGGGGAACACCTGAGGCTCCACCCCTCACTACGTAACAGCCGCGACTAGATAAAACAAACAAACAA